>RJWJ010021899.1:0-27438 GCA_004363605.1 Indri indri | reverse complement strand
GGAGTTGGCGGGTGCCGATTGGGGAGCGGAGCCAAGTGAACAGGACGCCCATTGTCTCTTGTGTGTCGCCCTCCCGCAATCTCGCGCCTGTCCAGCAGGAGGTCTTGCACTTTCTGACCCACCCTGAAGCAGCCTAATGGCCCGCAGCAGTTTCCAGGTTAGAGCCCCATTTTCAGTGTTCACCTCCCTTGTTCTGGTCCTGCTGACCGCCAGAGGCGAGGTGCCTGTCTCCTAACTCCCTGGAGCAGTATCTCAGACCAGGCCCTCCCCTGCCCAGTGCAGTCCTGGCACAGAGCTCTGGGGAGTTCAAGAGGCTTCCCGCTATTGTCCCCTCTCCACAGAGCCCTGTGTGCCCTGTCGCAATTTTGCACCGACTTCAGGCAGGTCCCTGACTGAGTGGGTGTGGAGGTCAGTGAGGAAGCGGGACGTTCACCTGTGGGTCAGATCCCACTGCACTCGCTGGCCCACACTCTATTCTCTACTGTTTATCTTCCACTCTCCAAGCTTCGTGATCCTAACTCCCATTCACCTATTTTTTTTCCTGTGTTGTGTGTCCCACGCTGTTTCTCTGCAGTCTCAGGACGCTGTTCTTGCGGGGCAGTGATCCACTTGTGCATAGCAGACCGAGTTCTTCACCACTTTCTCCGGGAGCAGGGAGCCAGGAGGTCACCTTTACTCCGCCATTTTTCCTCCTCAACAAGGTTACTTTTTTATATACTTTTTTTCTTGTCATACTTTCTGCATCCTGTATGAGAAATTTTTGCCTAACACAAGATTTAAAAAATTTCTTATGTCTCTAATTTTCTTCTAGAAATGTTATAGTTAGCTCTAAGGTTTTGGTACATGACCCATTTGGAGATAAAAATTTTTTAATATGGGGTAAACTAAGTACAGGTATGTGCTGCATAACAATATTGTGGCCAATGACAGCCTACGTATATGATGGTGATCCCTTAAGATTATAGTGGAGCTGAAGAATTCCTATCCTCTAGTGAGTAATAGCAGTCCTAATGTCTTAGTACAACGCATTACTCGTTTGTGGTGATGCTGGTGTAAACAAACCTTAAACAAACCTACTGTGCTGCCAGTCATAAAAAAGTACAGCACATACAATTATGAGCAGTACATAATACTTGATAATGGTAATAAATGACTATATTACTAGTTTATATATTTAGTATACTACAGCTTTTATTGTTATTTTAGTGTCCCCTCCTTTCATTGTTAAAAAAAAAAAAACGAACTTAAAACAGGCTTAAGCTGGTCCTTCAGGGAATATTCCAGAATAAGACATTGTTATCATAGGAGATGACAGCTCCATTCATGTTATTGCTGATCCTAACCCTGTTATGTTAGCCTAGGGGCTAATGTGTGTGTTTGTGTCTTAGTTTAAAAAAAAAAAATCTTAAAAAGTAAAAAATTAAATTAAAATTAAAAAGAGAAAAAAGCTTATAGAATACGGATAGAAAGAAAAAGTATTTTTATACAGCTGTACAATATGTTTGTGTTTTTAAAGGTATTGCAAAAGAATAAAAAGTTAAAACAATTAAAAAGCTCATGAAGTAAAAAAGTTACAATAAGCTAAGTTTAATTTATTATTAAAAATATTGTTTTGGAAATTTAGTGTAGCCTAAGTGTACAGTGTTTATAAAGTCTAAAATAGTGTTGGGTAATGTCCTAGGCCTTCACTCACTTAGTGACTCACTTGTAGCAACTTCTAGTTCTGCAAGATTCATTCATGGTAAGTATCCTTTATAAGTATACCATTTTTGTCTTTTACACTGTATTTTTACTGTACCTCTTCTATGTTTAGGTTTGTTTAAATATACAAATACTTACTATGGGTTTACAATTGACCACAGTATTCAGTACAGTAATATGTTATGTTGTTTGTAGCCTAGGAGCAATAGACTACACCATGCAGCCTAGGTGTATAGTAAGCTTTACCATTTAGGTTTGTGTGAATACATTCTATGGTGGTCACACAACAACAAAATCACCTAATGACACATTTCTCAGAATGTATCCTCCTTGTTAAAGAATGCATAACTCTACTGAGGATAATTTCTTTTCATATTAATATCCACTATTACATTATTGTTGAAATGACAAACTTTTCCAACTGAATTGTCTTGGCATCTTTGTAAAAAGATGAATTGACCATATATGTACAGTACTATTTCTGGACTCTCTTTCCCATTCAGTTAATCTATGTGTCTATCCTTACACTATGTATCAGTTTATTAGGGCAAGGTACTACAAACCAAGTGACTTAAAAAAGAGAAATTTGTTGTCTCACAATTCCGAAGGCTGGAAGTCTAAAATTGCCAGCACCATGCTTCTAGAAAATGCTTGGGAAGAATTTGTTCCACACCTCTCCCCTAGCTTCTGCTAGTTTCTTGGCTTGGGGAAGGTTAAATCCAGTTGTCAAATAGTGTCTTCCCCGTGTGTAATTTCCCCCTTTTTATAAGAATACCAGGTACATTGAATTAGGGCCCACTCTAATGATCTTATTTTAATTTGAGTACCCCTGTATGCACTCCACCGTCAAAGAAGGTCACAACTGTATCTTTATTAGGGGGAGGGGTGGTGACAAGTAACCCATAGCACACCATTAAAACAGTTTTAATTACTGTACCTTATAGGAAACTTGAAATCAAGTAAGATAATTTCTCCAGATTATCCTTTTAAAAATGTGGCTATTCTAAATGCATTTTTATCTAGATATTTTATTAAGATGACCAATCTTTATAGAAATAAATGCTGGAATTTTGATTTGGATTGCATGAATTCTTTAACTCAGTTTGGGGAAAATTAAGGTCTTAATGATATTAAGTTTTCCAACTCATGATTTTTATTTCTATTTTATGTAGTTTCTCTCATTGTCCTTATCTTGCATATATTTCATTACATTTATACTTGAGGATTTTATAATTTTCATGCAATTACAATTTAGTCATCTTTCAACACATTAATAAAATTATTTCAATGTTACTGTCTAGTAGTTCAAACATCAAACATTCATCAACATTCGACTATTTTATTTCTTTGCAGTGGGTAATATTTGCATGCTTTGTGTGTCTATGTCTTGCAACTTTTGGTGGAAATTCATACACATATGAAAAAGAACTTTAGAGACTGAGGTAAATAATATTTACATGCAGGTATTTTATACCTCATTTTCTGTCAGTCTATGGGTTCAACCTAGTGTGTAACTGAGCTAGGTTTTGTTGTCGTGGATATTGTTCCTTCGGTACAATAACAGTCTATAAATACCTGCAGTGATGGTCTACTGCTATCTTGTACTTACTGTGATCCCTGGAGTACTAGAAGGTTTATCTGTATGTTCATGTACCACCCTCAAGTATTCACCAAAGAGAATTTTTCTTTTTGTAACCTTTTCCTAGCCACATCAATAGAACACAACGCTTTTTGTGCAAGGCTTGTGATGGTAGAGTAATCTCTTAGTCTCCTCATTTATCTTTGTTCATCCTCAGTCTTAGACAGACCTTGTGTATGAGAACCCCAGGAGTTACATGTTCTTAGAATTTCTGTCGCTCTCCCATTTCCCTACACTCAGTGCTAGACCCAAAGTCAGGCATATTTTTCATATCTTCCTTCCCTCGCCTAACTGAGACAGGTAAACTCTGCCATGTATTTGTGGCAGGAGGTCTTTTGTACGTCTGTACGTCTGTACTGGGTTCTTGCCATTCCCTGGCTGTTGCCAGTTCTCTGGTTTGCAAGATCTTGGACATGAATATTTTTCTTTCTCTTTCCAAGGGCCAGAAGGCTTTTGTGTTGCATAAGTGTAGGTTTGGAAGTAGCCCACCCTTCCACCAGTGACAAGCATGCCTGATATCAGCTGGGGACAAGGAGTAGGCAAGGGGATTTCTGTCCCCCTCTCCAGTGGAAGGAGGCTTTTTCCTCATGTCAGAGCACATTTAGTTCTTTAGTACTGGTGGATTTCTTGCTCTCTCCCAGGAGGAGATAGTTTTTGCTTCCTGTAAAAGTAGAGCCTGAGTCCCAGGACAGGTTCATGCTTATACCCCAGTGGCTCCTGACATCACCTTTTACTCATGAAGGGCTGAGAACATGAATGGGGTTCTAAAGACACTGCTACTCTATCTTTGAGCCTAGACACATCTTAAATGCCTATGACACCCAAGAGGTCTCTAATGTACTGTTGTCAACATTCCTCATTAGGTGAAGGCTAATGGCCAGGATCCAGTGAGTGCCTGCAGACTTCCTTCATACCTAGGATTCCCAGAGATTCTAATCTGCCATGCCAGCCCTTAACTAACATCTACAAATTTATTAAAATTTCAGTTTTTCCTTTTTTATTTGCTTTTATTGAAAATAGCTCTTTTCTTCTCTGTCAATGATTAAACAGCCCTATCTTTCCTTGAGGAAGCTTTGTCACCTTTCAGAAATCAGGTGACTTATTTAACATGTGATTTCTGCTCTTTGATGGTCTCAAAAATTATGATTTTGTAGATTATTTGCCTTTTTCTTCATTGATAGAATGGGAGTGGCATTCTCTGTGGCTTTCTATGTCATAAGCCAAATGTGTTAATTTTAAGATGCTTATTACACATACAAGTATAGAAGCCGAATAAACATCTGTATTTATAAGTCAGAAGTTCAGGACAGTGGTCCAGCCTTGAGATATAAAATTGTGAATTACTGGCCAGACATGATGGGTCATACCTGTAGGCCTACCGCTCTGGGAGGCCAAGGCTGGAGGATCTCTTGAGCTCAGGAGTTTGAGACCATCCTGAGCCCTGAACAAGAGTGAGACCCCATCTCTACTAAAAATAGAAAAAATTAGCCAGGCATGATGGCACTCGCCTGTAGTCCCAGCTTCTTGGGAGGCTGAAACAGTAGGATCGCTTGAGTCCAGGAGTTTGCGGTTGCTGTGAGCTAGGTTGATGCCATGATGCCCTACACTGGGCGACAGAGCAAGACTCTGTCTCAAATAAATAAATAAATAATAAAATAGTGAATTATCATCAATTGATGATAATAAGACAAGGAAATGATGCAATTACCAAAGAAAGTCATATAGAGAGAAGGTTGAAAAGGTCCATGGATTAAACTCTTGAGTACTCCAGTGTTTAAAATATGTAGGGATGTGATGAGGGAGCAGTGAGGGAAATGGAAAGAAAATGAGAAAAGGGTGAAGAAAAGAAAAATAGAAAAATATGATGTGTTAGAATGCTGAGTGAAGACCATTTTTCAATGAGAAATGGCCAATTTGATCAAAATGCTATTAACAGATCAAATAAGAAGAGTATTAAAAACTGGTCATGGGACTTAGCGTTATAGTGTTTATTGTTGACTTTGGTAAGTGTTGTCGTGGTGGCAGATGTTATGATTGGATGAGGTCACACAGAAAATAGGCAATGAGAGAAAGGAATTAAGTGTGTGTTTTGAATTTGTGCTGAGAAGGAAAAAAAAGATAAAAAGAATGGAGAAATACCAAGAAAGTGATTTATAGAGAGAAATAAGATCTAGTTTTAAGGGTTATGGGAATGATCCTACAGATCATGAAAAATTGATGCCCCTGAGAGAGGAGAACATTTCTGAAGCAAATTCTTGAATGGATGAAAGAGATATGATACTATGCACAAATGGAAGTTTGGCCCTTGCTAGGAACAGATAAAATTTATACCAAATATCAAGACGCAGAGTACATAGACACAGAAACAAGTAGATGAGCAGGTACCGTGGTGGAAGCTCAAGTCTACTATCTTTTAATTGCTTCTATTATTTCATTGAAAACAAAAGCTAAGTTATCAGCTGATAGGGAAAGGAAGGATGTTTTATAGGTTCAAATGAAGAAGAAAGATGTCATAATTCAGTAAGAAAATGAGAAAGTTGGCAGATTTGGGAAAGATATCATAACTACTTAGTAGCCTTCCAAATCAAGTTCAGGTTAGTGGCCACCCATTTAAAGTAGGAGCAATCAGCATAGTCTTGTGTCTTTCTTCAGCCATGTTCGGCTAAGCAGTTTCAGACATGCAATGGAGGAAGGGTTGGTATAATCAGGATAGTACTTTGGGCAAGAGAGTTCTATTAACAAGACATGAGAAGAATTAAAGATTTATGTAAGTCAATGATTATAATGATTGAAGACGAGATTTAAGGTAGATAAGAAGAAAAGCTAAGAAATGAGATCCATGGAGACACAGAAAAAGTGATGGGGTTAATAAACTACAGGAAGCTAAAGAGTGTGAGCCTTAGCATATTTACTTTTCCAATACTTTTTTAAATCTAATTTTGGATTTCTACCTTATTTTATAGGTATTACACTCATATGCTCCTTCTCTTTATTTTTGAAAGAAGTCAGTTACGTATAAATTCAATGTAAAAAACTTTTAATGTTTTAAATGTATGAAGTCTTTCTTGACTGGTTCAGTTTTCATTAACATCTCTATAATTGTATTTATATAGAATTTCCATTTCAAATTATAAACTTAGTTCTGTATTTCATATTTTATCATGTTTTTCAATAAACAGAAATGTTTGACTTTTGTCACTTGTGTAGAAAATACCGTAGAAACAGAGAGTCTGCCTCTGCTATCTCACTGCTAAAAATAATTTTTATTTTATTTTATGTATTTTATTTCATTTACTTATTTATTTATTTATTTTTTGGTGGAACAGTAAACTAGTATCACCTCTGTGGAAAGTAATATGGAGATACCTCAAAGAGCTAAAAATAAATTTCATTTTAATCCAAAATACACACAACCCATGCAACTATTCACTAGACATATACGCACTCAGGTTTTATTGCTTTATAAGACGATGACTCATTTTTCTTTTAAGAGGTATGACTGTCAATAAGAAGGAGAAAATCTTGAGGTAGAAATTGTCAAGAAAATATTACTTAGTTTTTAAAAATATATTGAATTGCATGAAGCATGCAAAATGAAGGGGTTGAAAATATAGGGAAGATAGGATCAGTCATTCCTCAAGGACCCTGAGGACTTGGGAAAGGATAAAGATCACAAACACAGGTGAAAGAATTAATATTTCAAAGGAAATGACATTCTTCTCCTAATGGGTAGAAAAAGAATGTTCGGTGTAAATGAAATAAAATTTTCTTTTATGGGTGTAATAGTTTGAATGTAAACCTGTCAGGTAACTTCAATGTTCTGTGAAAAGTAAAAGATAATTTCAACCTCTAAGAAAAGAGTTCAGTGGAGGGGATGAAGTTGTGAGGAGAGTAGAGATGTTTTGAAAAAGACTAAATGAAGAATAAAAAGACAACCAAATCAGAAAGTGTAATCAGATATTTAGGTAGAGTGAAAGGTCACTCTATGTTTCAATTCGTGGACTTATATTAGGTCAATCTGGCAGCCGTGTGAGTTATATATGACAAGCACTCTATGGGTGGAGGAATGGAGTGGGTATAGGGCAAATCATTTGGGTATTGAAGGTGTACTTCATGGGTGAGACAAAAGGATAATGAGGTAAGGGAACTAAGAAAATTAGCAAGAAATGACATAAAGCGGTACAGTCTGGGGATAGCCATGAAAGTGAAGGCCAAAATAGAAGTGGAGTTTGGTAGATTAAAAAAGAAAAAAACTAAGAATTCAAAGTCTCAATTAGTAGGAAAAAGAGTAGAGACAGCATGTGGAAGAGGAAATTAGAAAAATAGAAGTCTGTCGTGCAGAGTAGAAAACTTGATTTTAAGCTCTTAGAAGAGGAATCATTGTGAAGATAATAAGATCTAGTGGGTTGTCATGGGTGTACATGTCCAAGGAGACTGGCAATAAAATTCACATGTAAGCATATTGTTGCTTATCAGTAGATCTTCATTGGTTGATCATCAGTTAATGTTCAACAGACTAATAGTTAAAGTTAAATGGCTAATGCTCCAAAAAATGTTTTCAATTTCTATTATAGTTAAATGTAAACAAGTAACATCTACCTGAGATTTGAATTTTCTTCCCATATTTTGCTCATATTTTTTACCATTTCTTATTGTCATCCTATAAGCACTAGTCCTCCTGAAATACAATGGGATGAATTTTGCTTATTAAATTTTTATTTTACCATAGCTACTGACAGTAAAATGATAAAAGTATACTCTAAAACTTTTGAGATAGTTAATCATCTGAAATCAAATATTAAATTTAATAAATCCAGATATATACATGCAAATAAAACTATTGATGGTTGGATCATTCAGATGTGTTTCAGAAAAAAATAACTATAGGAAATGGGCCACTTAATTTTATTACATATAAGCTAAATTTCTAATAATGAAATTAGACACTGATACCTACTTTTCTCATTTTCACTTATGTTTGGATAAAGACTTCAATTTTTTTAATCAGCTTAATTTAAGATTCAAAGACTTCAATTTAAACATTTTATTTTTTTGCATGGTGTGCTAGTTTGTTAATTTTATTGAGCTGAAAAATTTCTATTTGTTGCAAACTTTTTCTACTTAGCTTATGAAATTGCTTTCACTTTAAATTACTATTTGTTTATTCAAAAGTGAATAACAGTAGGGACATAGTGTTTGGTGATTTTGCTTAACTTTAGTCATCTTTACCCTAAATGGGAAATGCATTTAAAAGAATAAGAAGAGGGTTTTAAAAAAATTAGATTAATTTTTGCTAATTTTTGATCATACAGATGAACCTAATGGCATAACATGATGATTGCTAATAAAGTCATTTAATATTCTACACATCTGCATATTTATCAGTTCTAAGTGCAGTCTCGCAATCAGCAATATCCCCATGATAACTCTCCTGTGGTGCTTGGCAAGATAATATAATGCCTGATGAGCAGCAAGGCACCTCTCAACCAAGAAGCAGTCAGCTTTCAATTTTGGTACAAAGGAAATGAGCTCACTCTGCTGCCTCAGGCAGTGGAGTCAGCACAGAGCAAGGGCACCTCTTGGACAAGAAAAGCCCAAACAGGTCTAATCATTTAAAGGAGATCTGTAAACCTTTCCAAAATATTTTTAAAATATGAAATAGACTGTTATGCCCCGTCAATAATATATACTTAGCATTAAAAATCCTTTTCAGTGAAATAGGCTTATATTTTAAAAAGTAGTATTCTTATTAGGTGTTATTTATGCATAATAAAGTATTGTAATAAAAAGATATCCCAAAAGAACTTTAGCTCACAATGCATTCTTGGTGCATTATGATGCTTTGAAGAGGGTGTATGTTACTTGCTGCCATTAGCACTAATGGAGTCACACTTGTGTACATATTTTACTATTTATAATGCAGTGTGCTATATTAAGACCATGCCGTATTTGCTTTTCTATTACTAATCCAAGAACTAAAGTGCAAAGAGAGCACTTTGGAGACAGCTGAAAGTACAGTATGGTTGCACCATAGCCCTAACCATGCTTTCTTGTGATTACCTGTGTAATTCCTTTCCCTGAGGATACAGAAGTGAAACTTGTTCACCTTTCTGTCATCACCTGCTTGTAGCTTGGTATATATTAGATATCTAAATGTCTGTTAAACAAATCATGAATGAATTTTAGGTAATTCTTAAATTGTTTATTTTAGAATTAAAGACAATTTAGTAGTTTCTTCACCATTTATATTTCACTGAAAATCAAACTATACATAGAACAAAGAAAAAATAAAATAATGCAAGATGACTTCTTTCATAAAAACACTTGCATTCATTTACTCTCTATATATTATCAAATGCCTACTTTGTGCCTGTAACTTGGGATATATCAGTGGGAAAATAAATAAAAATCCTTGGTGTCACGGAGCTTATGTTCTCATGGGGAGGGAGAGACAAGGAATGTAATTAATGAGTAATATGTGTATTAGATTATTAGAAGATGATTAAGTTTGGAGGGTGGAAAAGAAAGAAAAAGTAGAGCAAGATAAGTAAGGGAAGTCAGGGATGCTACTTCAGAAGGAGAGACATGAGACAATTTGAAATAGGATACAGGGAAGCCTCACTGAGGAAGTAACATGTGAGCAAAGGCTTGGAAAGAGTAAGAGAGTGAGCCCCGTGGATGTCTGAAGGGCAGAACACAGCAGGAAGAAAGCTCAGCACATAAAAAGATGCCAACAGGGAAACATACCTGCCGTATTAGGACAATGTGGCCGGCACATTTTGGAAAGAAGTAGAAAAGTAGATCAGAGAGGCAAGGAGGGAGCAAATTAAGTAGAGCCTTGCAAAGCATTGCAAAGGACTTTGAATTTAACACTAAACCAAATGTGGAGCTATTGGAGAGTTTTGAAGGAATGATCTGAATTACATCTTAAAAAGATCTCTCTGGCTTCTTTGTTAAGTATTAACTGCTGGAAGCAAGAGGGGAAACAGCTAGAGCTCACCATGTGACTTTATATAGTCAATGTGGTGTGTGAGATGAAGAGAATTGTTCAGAATGACTACAAAATTTTTAGTCTGGGCAAACGGTAGCAAAAATATATTTTTAAAAAAGGAAACATTATAGAAAAAGTACAACGTGTTGCACAATGTCTTAGAACTTATGTAGTGTATTATACTATACCAAAATGTAGGTGACATATTCACTGATTCAAAGAAATTTATGTTCGAAAAAATGAATTTCAAATCTGCATCAAAATGAGAAGGGATCTTGTGTTTGTTCTTGATTACAGGTGGGGTCATAGCCAAAGTTCATTCATTCATTTTTTCATTCAATAAATATTTTTTGACAACAAACAGTACCTCAGTTACTATTCTAAGCATCATTGATACAGTGATAAAAAAAAATCAGAAAAAGAAACTCATCCCTTAGAGTCTAACTTTGATTAAAGTAGACAGTGAACACAATAAACAAGTAGAATATTATTTATGTTATTGAATGATAAATGCTTAGGAGAGGAAAAATAGAAACAGGGGAAATAAAAAATGACTGGGCTAGGAAGGGTTGAAACTTTTAAAAAGATGGCCAGAACAAAATGCACTGGCAGGCGACTTTTGAGGAAATACATTTAGGAAGTGATGAGATTAATCCCAAGGATACGGATACTTGGGGAAGGTCATTATAGAGGAAGAAAAATAAAATGTGAAGACATTATCATACAGACTGTCAGCAAAGCTCTAACATGGTTTTTGAGTACAGCAGATACTTGCAGCTTGTTGAAGAAGAGGACCAATTTACAGTGATTCTCTTAAATTTACACAAGTCAATCAACACAGCAGAAAACAATGATGTAGTGGGTCACAGTTACATATAGGGTCTCAATCCATTCTGGATTTGGGGTTTAGGGCCTATATTATGATCCTATCTACTGGAGAGTAAAAGAGATTCAATATACTGACAGTTTTGGACATGATTAAATCAGATGTTCCGAAGACAGAGTTGCTTTACAACTGGAGTGGATAGGCTCTATCTTTATATTTGGGGATACTGGGATGTTTGGTGTTTGACTCTTGGCCAAGATAAGGGCAGTGAGATTTATGATATGGTGTGTAGGCTCTGAAACTCCCCTGGCAACCCCCGGGTTAATTTCATTACTTATGGTTTATGACTAGCCTAATCAGTTTAACAAGCCTGGCTTGATTATGTGAACAAGGGGATTTGCAAGAGCTCTCCATTGAAAGCTTCGTTCGTTGATGGCTATCCTGAAACCGAGATTCTTTGCACAGATCTTGGCTGGTCAAGGCAGATTAAATACATTCCATGCATGTGGCTGGACTCATGGGGAGCTTGTATTGTGGAATGCCTCTTGGACACGATGCATATAGGCATCCTTTTTCTCTCTCTGCACATATTCTATGCTTTTAAATAGAAGCCTTATATAAGTATATTCTATGGAGTCTGGAGTCTGTTGAGTCATTTCAAATATCCCAACTGGGGAAAACAATACAGGTGCCAGCATAAGAAGAGATATTATGAATGAGGTTAACAATATGTGCACCTAGATAGCTCTGGGGAGACAACGACACATATCCAGTAGTGTCTCAGAGTAAAAAGCAGATTGCTCTACTCACTACAGAGGTCCCCAATTTTAGATACTATCACAGGCTGATTATCTTCATTGTCAATTGATAAAATATAAACTTAAGTGCTAAAGTTTATGAACAAATTAATAGCTATAATTTTAATAGATATCAAGGGCATTTGTAGTTTACAGATTATGAAATAAAATTAAGTAACACATATCTGGAAAAGCTGCCATTGCACCAAAGTATCTGTTTATTAAGAGTAATAAAAGGAATTTTCATTTATTTTGTTCACTGATGATTCTTCAGCACATACACTGGTGGCTAATACATAGAAGACATTTAATAAACACTTGTTGAAAGGATAAATAAACCACAGTGCTGAATTTAAATACTAATACTTTATTATACATCATATCTATCAATGAATGGATTAGGACATTTTAATTAGTTCTCAATAACATATAAAACCTCAGGAAGAAGAAAGGACATAAATATAAGAGGTCTACCAAGTTAGAAAAGATCTAAAATCAACAGTAAAATAGCAGTAACTGTTTATAAACAAATCTAAGACTAAGGTAGCAGAATGTTCAGTAGATTGTAAATCATCATGGAAGCATAAGCTTGCACATTTATAAAGCTGCTCTCCTAGACAATGTCCCACCAAAATTACTCACTAATAATTTTGAAATAGCTGAACATGTGTATGTGTATTGCAGTAGATGTTAATTGCTTTTCAGTTATCTAGTGTACATTCTTTTGGAAAAATATGCTAAAAGCTCTCTTAGACAATTACCCTTTTATTCACATTGCATAGGCCATGTTGGGCTTTAGAAAAATGTGCTTTGTTCATTCTTAGCTATCAAAACACTTAAAGTTCTGGTTTATGTCCTTTCTGGAGTTGAATTTTAGTTTCTGTTTAATTCTTTAATTCTCCTGAGGTCCTTAAATCCCAGCTTAATTCAAACTTGCCAGAATAAGTTTCTTTTGTTTATAACCAACCATATATACTAGTGAAAACATTATATATAATATATACTATGAGATAAAGTTAGTTTTCCAGTTTTAAAAATAAAAGGGGAAGGTGTAGCTTATGAGAAAGGGTGAAGCTGTAAATTTTAAAAGGTTTGTGCTGCTCCTGAGAATTCATCTGGATAGTGTCATGCATCATGACATGCTTCAAATAAAATACAAGAGATTAGGAGCAGAGAACTTCTTCTCCTGAGTCCATTTATGGTGCTTACATTTCTAACTCACTCTTTGTTTAGTATTTAACCTCAAAGAGGCAAATACAACATCAACCACTACAGCTTGAACTTTCCCCGGCACCAAGTGTTAATCAAAGCAGAAAACTTCATGCAGGACTTTTCTAAATAAAATTGAATCACTTTAGTTGCTCATATTCTTTACATTCTTTTTTTTTTTTTTTTTTTTGAGATAGAGTCTTGCTCTGTCACCCGGACTAGAGTGCCATGGTGTCAGCCTAGCTCGCAGCAACCTCAAATTCCTGGGCTCAAGTGTTCCTCCTGCCTCAGCCTCCCGAGTATCTGGCACTACAGGTGCACGCCGCCATGCCTGGCTATTTTTTTCTATTTTTAGTAGAGACCAGGGTCTTGCTCTTGCTCAGGCTGGTCTCGAACTCCTGACCTCAAGCAATCCTCCTGCCTCGGCCTCTCAGAGTGCAATGATTATAGGAATGAGCCACTGTAGCCGGCCCAGGTGCTTACATTTTTGATACAAGTGTCCTGTATCTTAATTTTACATAGTCATATTTTTGACTAAAATGCTTTTATTTCCTGACAACCATTTGAGATTCATATAGATTTTAAATATGTGATTTCTTTAGTTATTAAAAATATTTAATTCAATATCTTTAAGGATTCCAATGTTTTCCCCAATACTTTTTTACATTTCTCAATTCTTTCCACAAATTGAATGATTACACAGCATATATGTCCTTGTAAATCAATACTTTTTACTCAAACACTATGTTTCTAATTTAGTGGAAACAAAAATAGCTAGAACAACAATTTCAAACTTATTTTTTAACTTGCAGAAATTTGGAGTCCAAATTTCTACAAAAATAAAACAAAAAAAGAAATTTCTAATATTTCAGATACAACATAGCACATTGCAAAACTGATAAATTTTTAGGATATGTACTTTTTCCAAGTTCCAAGAACTTGTACTTTTTTCGATAAGACTGCACACCACACTATTATTCTTCAAGAGACTACCTGTCTTTTGAGCATTTTCTAGAATTATTCGTACTCCAAACTGGCATAGCCTATTCAGATTTGATACATCACACAGAATAAATATGTTTTATCTCATCACCTTCAATACACTATCCATATATGTTATTGCTATGTGCCACCTCTGCTTTCCTCTGCAGGCCCAAACTCATTGTACAGAGCCCAAGAATGTAATATAAAAAAGTCAATTTAAAAGCCATTGCATTGATTATAAAATTGTACATCATTCAAAATTTTACCTGAACAGGATTGATCTTGGTCCACCATTTTCTTTCTTAAGAATATGATTTGGGAAAAATTAAAAACAAAAATCTGGTGTTTTCTACATTTAGAAGAATCTGAGAAGTACTGGGGATGAAGATAGTCCAGGCAGGAACCAAAATTATGTGAAAATCAAACTATGAGTACACTGGAAATACAGGTACAAAAAATGCTGTAAAACTGTACAAAGTTCTAGAAATGAATGCTCAATAGACTATCAGGAATTTGGCTACAGGGACCAAAAAGATTGAAGCAGAGAAAAAGAATCATCAAGCCATGTAAAACATCTTGTGAGTTAATGATGGGACATTGTACCACTTATCAACTTACTGCCTCTTGGCCGTAAGTCCCCCCTTGATTACCTACTCTGCAATAGTGGTACCAGACCTTTAAATTTTCTTTTTTTTTTTTTTTTTGGTCAGCTGTCACAATGTTACGCTTTGTCAGTAGAGGGCGCTAGAAGAATAAGGGGGTTCTTTTTCTTGTGTGCTCCCATTAGCAGGGTCCTAAGAGGTGGGGAAAATACCTTTTCCAACATCAAGCTCTCGCAGCGTAGAGAGCAGCAGCGGCCCCTGCATCTTCACATCAGAATGACGCTGATGGACACCTCCCCAAGAATAGTTTCCTATAGCACTTGCTCCAGTGGCTTTCTATCAAGTGCCCAGATACCGACCTCTCCATAGATGGCTTAACCTGGCATCTCAGAGGACAGAGTTTTGCCCATACAGTATCTCAGTAACTTCCCAACCATGCAGTTATCTGTGGCTGTTCCCTTTCCAATACCGCCTTTAAGGCCTGGGCAGGGGCAGGGATTCTTTTTTGGGTGCTCTATCTCAGCCCTGCTACTTAAATCTGCATGCCTATTTTTTTCTAAACTGTTCTCTTTATCTCTTACTAGCCAACTTCCCATTATTCCAATCCCCTGTTAAAGTTAATAATTATTTATATTAAACTTTCCCTGTCCAAATTACTGTATGCTTGGCTTCCTGATTGGACTCTGGCTGACACAGATGGCAAGGAAGTAGCTTCCTTGAATCCCCTCCATAATGTCTGCTTATAGGATAAAACTTGATCTGTCTAGGAGACTCTTATGTATTTATTAATTTATTTAGATATAAAATTATTAACTCATAAGAGAGTTAGTGAACACGACTCATTTGCTTTGTGAGATCATATTTATAATTATTCATATCTTTCAAATGGGTGCAGATTGTTAGAAAGTATCAAGGAAGAAAACAGAGGGGGAGAAAGTTTTAACTTTGAAAACATTGACGCATTATTTAAAACAAACAAAAAGAAATTGTCATCACACTTCTATTCTCAGTGATTGAAGACTCCTGTTAACAGCCAAAGATCTTCAAGCTTCTCTTCTGATTCCACTGAGAGTGTACACTATTTTCTTGTAATTTCTCAGTAGGTGCTGTCTCATCAAGCTTGGTTGGGCCCGTCAGGGTCCCTCCTTTACAAGATTGAGGTAGAAATTTGCCATTTCCTAGAAAATAAACACAAATAGTATTCAGCCATTTTTCTGAAAAGCAAGTAGTTGTGATCCTTGGGTGGGTGATGGTGTAGAGGAACAGTCTCAGGTACTTTTGCTAAAACAAAGCCAAAACCAGACCACCTTTAGAGGACCAAATATGTGGGTATTCTGTGGATGGGCATCATTTTTACAGCACCCAAATGGGAATTTGCTCATTCCTATCTACCTGGATTTCTTTGTTGAGATCTCAATTCGAAAATTCTGGTGTGTATCTATACTCTTAGTCTTAGACTATCCCAGCTGGCCTCTGAGTTTTAGGGTGTGAACTTCCTTATTTGTCACATGCCTGAAGGATTACTAGAGTGTCCTTCGTTGTCTCTTAAACTATGATTAACTTCACCAACAGAAAGAATTCAGGGGGATCTGGGTAGCGGTTCTATCCAGTACGATTAATTTTTCCTACATATTTATTTAAGCTCTTCTGAATTTTTGATCTGAGCCCACCAACAAAGAATCACCTGTTAGGTTGTCGAGTAACATGTACACTGCTGTACAATCCCATTCAGTTGCCGCTTTGCTCTAAATATAGTCTACGGCCATGAAGCATTTGTCTTCAACAATAACAGTTCTTGTAACGTTGCATTCAAGAACAGCCTCAGGTAGCAAAGGTACACGTTTACATTTTAAAATAATCCATTTCCGAACATGCCAAATTCTTACCGCGATTCAACATTGTCTTCTCTTATCCAGGAAAATGTAATTATTGGAAAAAAGGATCAAGTTATTCATTGCAACTAGCTTGTACGAATAGTTCTGAAACCTGAAGGATAAGAAGTATCTGGTTTGTAGAGTCAGGCAGAGATTTAAACTAATCTAACCGATGCTGATATTGATGTCTGTTCACTCTCCCCAAATGATTTCCAAATTAATTTGAGGTCCTTGAGAATTGGGAAAGAAAGTTAATTTTCACTTTTCATTTCCAGCAGGATTGTTTTAGATCGCCACAATTTTTAAAAAATTGTGTTATATCATATATAATTTTAATTTTCTAGCTAATGTATATAATTTCTAACAACCGATTGTTTCCATATTTGCAACTCAAACTTCAGAATGTTTTCTATGCTGTTTAGCTTTCTCACGCTATTCAAGAGCCATCTTTTCATGTTATTCAAGAAGCATTTCGATGTTTAATCAGAGATACTCCTGAATATATCACCATTGGTCCCAAAGTTGGGTAGCAGAACATAAAAATTCTTGCAAAAGAAACCATTTACTAGTGTGGGGTTTTATTATTAATGGGGGGATTGATTTCTGAACAGATTCACAGTAACGACAAAATAATTTAAGTGGAACTTCATTTGTATTTCAGTCTCTCAAAGAATACTAACCTTGTTCGTTACACCAACAGCATTCCTTAGAAATCCCTCCCCTTCACAATTCCCATGCTTTCTGTAATTATTCCAAAACCCTTATTGCCAAATCCTTAAATTCTTCTTTCAGTTTCAGGCTTATCCGGCTTTTCTTTTTCTTTTCTTCACTGTTTTCTATATTTCTTTCTTTAGCAACTAGCTGAAATAAAAATTTTCGCCATGGGCAAGAGTTAGTATGAAAGATGTAAATGTTCATACACTGACATTTTGGGGCTGTTGCAAAATAATCCACCATTATTTTAATGTCTGCTTTATTATTATTATTATACTATTATGGTTAAATATGGTAACTTATTTTTTGTCACTAAGTATTATGATCAAAGAATCACACATGAATACACATTCTAGAAAGGAGTTGCATGTAAGAAACGCCAAATTTTGAAGTGAATATTTTTACAATTTACGCCGGTGAAATACCTTCTATGAGCACTTCAAATTTTAAATGAATATTTTTCTTGGTAGTCTCCTTTACAAGTCAAGGTTTTCATTCATCTGATAAATTCAATCTGGCACTTCCTACTAATACAAATATTAAACTGCTAGATTTAGAATATATTCAATGACATAGGCCACATGTTTTATGTTAATTTGCAACATTCCAGGAAAAATAATGGAATCTTAACTTGCAAGATTTCTGTCTTATCTTTGAGCAACTCTAAACTTTTTCAATGAAAGGACACTATAAAATTAAATTTGTCTAGTTAAAAATTTCATTATGAACTGAATGTTTGTGTCTTCCCAAAATTTACATATTGAAGCCCTATTCCCCAATGTAATGGTATTCGGAAGGGGGCCTTTGGCAGATAATTAGATTTAGATTAGTTCCTGAGGATGGGAACCCCATAATGGCATAAGTGTCCTTATAATACTAGAAAGAGACATCAGAACTTAGTCTCTGTCCACTATTTGAAGACACAGCAAGAGGCCTAGTCTGCAAGCTAGGAAGAGGGTGCTCACCAGGAACTGAATCAACCTGCACCTTCATCTTGGACTCCCCAGGCTCCAGACCATGAAAAATAAGTGTCTATTGTTTTAGTTACTCAGTCTATGGTATTTTGTTATGGCAGCTTGATCTAAGGCAATTTATTTTTGCTGTTTGCACTAGTTATAGTTTGCAGGTATGATTTACTTTTGTTCAACTTTTGATATTTAACAACATAATTATATTTTAATTGAGGTGATTGACGAGTTCTCCATGATGCCAGGATATACAAATTTATATTGAAAAAGTAGTCATAAAGCACTCCAATCCATTTCTAATGCATATTATATCAAAGAGTAAAAGTCAATTTTATCATATTAAATATATTATATATGTTTGTATACATGTTATATAATACATGTATGTCTATGAATACTATATCATATTATATAAATTAATATATGAATATTTATTTAACTTGAAATTGTGGAGTTGAGTTGACTAAGTTAACAATTAAAACGGGTTAATAATTATCCCAAAACTTTTAGAGCAAACTAAAGAAAAAAAACGAAACAAGGTCATCTTAAGTGCATTTCTAGAAAGCAAGAGGGATCATTTGACCCTAGCTTTCCACTAAGAGCTCTTTGGTGAATTTGGATTTTACAATTCACTCACAATTGAGGAGCTATTTTTTATTCTTAGCCAGAAGAATTCTGAAAAATAGTTGGAAAATATTTACTCTCTTTGCTCATGGTTATGTCTGGAAAGTATCCAGCCATTGTTAACATAACAACAAAGGTTACATAGCTGGATATTTTCCGGAGAGACTGCATATATAGCTGATATCATAAAGTGATATTTTTATTCCTAGGAATAATTGCTTAGTCCTACTGAATTCCTACTGATTATATTATTAATAAATAGAAATAGAGATGGAAATATAAACTAATAGCTAAAGTAATTAAGCACTACAAAAGTTATATACAGAAACTCTATTTACGACAACTCATTTAAAAATCAGAGTCTGTTGGATATTCTGAAGTCATGAGAGATTTTCACTTCACTTTTATTGAGCTATGTGTTTGATAATTAACTGTAAGTAAAATACTATGCAACAGCGTGAGTGTGATTGACTTTCATAGATGACACAGTTAGTACCATTTTGCAATCAGGTATATTTTAATCAGAAAGGATATTCTTCTAATGTAAGTTTTTCTTTGAAATATTTTCCTTGTCATATATTCTTAATTGTGAAAGATTAAAGCAGTCAAATATGAGATAAAACAGAGAAATTAACCATACATTTTATTAATAACATTAAGGTTTCAGTCATATTAACTAGGCTAATTTTCCATATACTAGCTAATGTATACTATGCTCATTCATAATGTAGAAACTTCTAATGAAGTATTTTTTATTGGCGAGATATTTACATTTATCAAAGGACTTCATATTTAGAGCAACTATTCTATGTAACAATTCTACATAGAATGTTTAAAATTTTATACCATGCATCACTTTTGACAATTCTATGAAGAGCACAACACTGTTACACTGCATGTTTACTTTAACTCCTTGTGCTCTACTCTCTGTAAGAAATTAGATCTGTGGGAAAGAAAACCTTACGGAACAGTCAAAGGCTATTCATATCATAGAGTAAAAGCCAGAGATTCATTTTTTGTTTGGTAGCATCATGCATTAAGTGATTCCCCATTAAGTAAGCTTGCTATCATATTTTTAAAAAAATCTATTGAAGGTGAGAATAATAATGTTTCTTATTCTGGTTTAGAGTGAAAAAAGTCAGAAAGGGCTAATTTTGATTTTTTATTTTTGTATAAAAATATATTGATTCTTGTGTACTTAGCCGAAGATTATAAGCATGCTAATGCATAGTGAGTGGTTTTATTGTTTTTTTTAAAAGTACCTTTGATGTGATTGCCATTACTCTGTTAATGATTTGAAACAGGAAGCTTTGCCCCTGTGAAGAAGATAGTAAATTAATGAGCCTGATGCAAACAATTGGTTGGAAAAGTTGATGCTTTAAATTATACCCTCTGGCTAAAAGAAGTTAAAATTTTGGAATAGCAAACTTGACGCAAATGTAGTCTTAACAGATTGTAAGAAACGAAGTAATCTTGTCCCCCACCACTCTTCTTTCCACTATGACAGAATTGATTTGATAAAAATAAAGTCTAATTTCACCCCAGATTGAAGTTTCCAAGTCCCCCAAGTGATTCCCAAAACCCTGATGAAGCTTTTACTTGTCTTTAGACAGAAAAAAACTAAAAGAGCAATGTCACAAATTGTGCCTAAAACTAAAGGTGTTTGATTTATCTAACTACCCTGTGTTTTTACATTATTTTGTACTATTACAGTTTAAAAATGGCTTTTCAGTTTTGAAATAACAGGACTAATAAAGGTTTATTATTTACTAATTTTACTTACAAACTGATAGCCTTATAGGGTCTCTCTCACCTTCTTTTCATTTCTATTTTTTCTTTTCTATTCTGTTTTTGCTTGATTTTCTTTTACCTTACCTATTTATGAATTCACGTTGTTATAATCACTGGCCTAACCAATGAAGTTAAAAATCCCCAGCATGATATCCAAATCTTGTATTTGCAGTTCCATTTTCCTTGAGTTTTAATGATATAATTCTATGCAATTTAATAATATCCAACCCTTACTCTCCTTTGCCTTTACATTTGCTATTGCTTCTTCTGAAGTATAAATCATATTTCAAGACTTAAGTGTTACCTCTTTCCACCCTAACAACTCAAATGCACCGAAGCATCTTTCCTCTCTATTATCTTGGTACAACCTGTGATTTCATTTATCACATTGAATTTTTATCTTTTTTTGCGTTGTAATACTTCTGTGATTGCACTTTCCACATCGCATTATAATTTTTTAATGTGCTTGGCTTCCATAACACAGTGAGCTCCTTGAGTGTTGGAACCGTGCCTAATTCATTTTTGCATTTCCATTTCCTAGGATGTAATGTATGCAATAGTCCTTTAATTACAACAATTTCATGCATGGATTCTTGAATGAATGAATGAATGAATGACTCATCGTAGCTACCACTAGACCTGACAAAATTACCATAAATGTAGTTGATTTATTAATTGTACAAAGATGAGATTTAAATATTTACATTATTGGTTCAGAGATTTTCAACTCAATGTTTCTAAATCATTTGTGTAGCTTTATAAAATCTGTGTTTGGTTCTCAGTCTCAGAAAACCTGATCTGTTTATTTGGGATGGTCTCTGATGATTATATATTTATTTGCTCATTTGTTTTAATTTTTACTCACGATTCTTATATAAAGTCAGATTGAAAATGATCTAGATAAATAATTTCTAATGCAAGTATAATTGGCTCAATATTAGGAACACAGAAATACAAATAAAAGTACATATATATGTACTTATCTTGAAGTCTTTCAATACTTTTGCTTAATTGTAAAGTGCCAATTTGATAATTATTCATATTGCTTTGCATATGATTTTATTCCAGTTTAATTACATCTGCAAAACTTAGTCTCAGACATTATTTAGGACATTTGTGAAGATTGAGGACATTGTTATCTATCACCCTCACCTTGAAAACTAGCTAGTAATAGACAAGATGACTACTATAGGTGATGGTGTTGGAGTTTACAACTACAAATAAATTCTTCTTTGATGTTTGTGTACAATCTCTGTACGGTGATTTAGTAAAGTTTTGATACCTTCATCTCGACTCTAGCTTCACTTGAATAGGGAGTGTTGCTGTGATTTGATTACTCTAGTGACAGTTTGTGGTTTCACTTTTTGAGAAGGACAGTAAAATAAGATTTAGTTGTAATGATATGTACAGTATAGAGTTTCATAAAATCTTATCTCATAAAATGTCTGAATAACTTTCCAAGTGATAAGAAAAAAAATAAGAATTTATGACCAAAATAATAAAGGAGGTTCTGCTATTGAAGGCCTGCACATACTGCTGGGCCTCAGGAGTAGCACACACTCAAGTAGAAACAATCTACATGAAGCTGCCAATCTAATATTACTGTTCCTTCTTCTTACTTGATTTGTGGAATAGCATCTGTACAGATAAGAGTTTCCCAACGTCATTGTCAATAGGATTAAAGGCTAATGTGTCTTGGTTCTACATCATTGTGTATAGCTATTGGACAATTCACAGAAAAGATTATTTTACTCATAATGTTTTCATGGCTTTTATCTGTATTTTAGCATTAAAAAAGATATACTCAAATATCAAACATTTATATTATTATAAAACTAAGATCCAATAATTAATATAAAGATTATTAATAAATATTCATGCTATGATAATTAGCTAATATTAATCAATATGAGTGTAAAATAGGGTTTCTCAACTTGGATTAGATGAGATGTTTTTATGGGTGTTGTGAATTATCATAATACAAAAAAATGGTTTTGTGCTTTGTGTCCTCATGGTAGTTGACAGTAATGGAAAAGCCACATTATCAGGCTTTGCATTCCTCTGTAGCAGTGTGGAGAAGCATTTGACTCATGTTGTTATGTTCGTTCTCAATTTTTGGAGGCTACGTAGGAGAGACTGTTTATAATTGATAAGGGCTGATTATACACAGGGAAGGAGAGGAGGTCGACGTCAGCGAACTCCCCCTCCCAAATCATCCATCCTAATCTCCTCATATACATCACCGATTTATTTAGGAAAATCACAGATGTGAACATGCTCTACCACTGTAAAAGAAAATCACTGGGAAAATGTAATTCAGAAGAAAGTATTTTTATATGCTACAACCCGCTTTCCCCTTTTACACTTTGCTATTGTCACAAATATTGTATAATCTGGAGTGTGTGGTTTAGAAGTTCTTTTTTGAAGTTTTAAAATTTTGTATTTTGTGATTTTCATTAAATTATGCATTATGCTCTCTGTTTTATATTTTATTAGCTTTTTTTTTTTCAATAAAGATATCTGAAAGTCCAGTATTGTGGAATTTGAAAATGAGGTAGGAGAGAAAATGGAGGAATCTAGCTCTAAACCAATAAATAATTCTGGAAAAATTAATGATAACTGCAATTTTCTGAGTAATTCCAGAAGTGTAACAAGAGACATGCACCAAAAAAGCCTGCTTTCACAATGAGAGCATCTTACTCATTCGTGGCCTTTTCCTGGGCCAGTCAGTCACTCGGATTTTCTATTCCTTTGTGTGTAATCTGTGCCAAACAAACTAAAAATTTAGGAATGGTTCCAGCAAAATTGAAAATCTACTTCACTACAGGTCATGACTTTTTGACATTTAAAGGTGCTGATTATTTTAAATAGATATTGGAATCACACAGAAAACTAAATGAAGTTTTCATTTTTAAAAAATCACATTAGTGAAAAGTCTCAGGAAGCAAGTTATTTAGCAGCAAAACTTACTACCCAGAGAAGGAAAAGTCACATAGTGAACACCTAATAATATCAGTTTGTAAATTTATAGAGATTAAAATGCTAGGACAAGATATAGTATGAGAATTCAGAAAGGTTCCCCTCTCAAACACTATGATAACGGACATATTAATATGATGTCACAAGAGGCTGAAGAAGTTTTATGTAATAATTCAAAAACAACAGCTTCTTTGTCAGGTTGATGAGTCCTGAGATTTCCTCAGTAAATGTCATATTGTAGTCTCTATTAAAAAATAGAAAGAAATGATCTGGACAACTAAAAGAAAAAAAATATATATATATTTATTTATAATATATAAATAAATATAAATATATAAATATATATTATACATACACACATATATATATATGTATGTATAATACATGTAATATGTATTTTATATATATATATATATATATATATATATAAAAATTAGCCAGGCATGGTGGTGCATGCCTGTAGTCCCAGCTACTTGGGAGGCTGAGGTAGTAGGATCGCTTGAGCCCAGGAGTCTGAGGTTGCTGTGAGCTAGGCTGATGCCACGGCACTCTAGCCCGGGCAACAGAGCAAGACTCTGTCTCAAAAAAAAAAAAAAAATGTCATATTTTAGCATGTGTAATATTTGTAAATGATGGTGCAATCCAAGGTTGTTTTTTGGTTTTGTTTTTGTTTTGCTTCCAAGAATGGCCTCAAACAGGTAAAGGCCAAAATGTTTTGAATGTTTTTCCTCTTATCTGTTACCAAAGAGTCTGTCTTGCAAGGTTTGTGTTGACATCTCTGCTGATCTTGATCTATGAATACTCAGCTCCATGAGAGGTTTTATATCTCTTTAAACAAAAGATTGTCCTGGTATAGTCACAACAATGCTTTCTTTTACCTAGAAGTGCTGGTGGCAAAAGTTCTTAAGGTGAAAAAAAAAAAATCAGAATGATGCTACAAAAGTGCTTTACTTTGTTAAGCAAAGGTCAGTCTACTCTAGAATGTTTTAAAAATGGGGTGTACAACTGGACAAAGAGCACATAAATCTGCTACTTGTAGAAATCTGGGGGCTTAACAGAGGAAAAATCCTCAACAAGGTGTGTGAGCTGAAAGGTGAATTGGAGGAGTGCTTTTAAGAAAATAATAGACCTGATTCAGCTGAGACGTTCAAGATGAAGTGTGGCTGCCCGAACTGGCCTGCTTAACAGATGTGTTTCTGCACATGGACCAGTTTAACCGATCTTTGTGAGAACCTGTAGAAAATGTTACACAAGTTATAAAAGGAAATAGAATCCTTTGAAAAATCAGTTGCAAAAGTAAATTAAAGTGTTTCCACTACTGCTTGGGCTTGAGTGTATGAAAGAGAATCAGCAAGTCTCAAGCTTACATTTAGAAAAATATAAATCGTATTTTGGCTTAACTGTTTTATTTAACAAAAATTTGTTAAACTTGCATAATGATGAGTTCTTAAAATTTATGAAAAGTGATAGTAGTTTCAAGAAAGTAAAATAAGCTTAATTACTTTTTTTTCTGTAAAGATTGGCTAAAAATTCAATCGTTTAGTTTTAAATAGGGGGAGAAACATTATAACAAATACCATATATCACATTCCATATAGCACATTAAAATCTTGTAAGATAGAAATTTGTGAGAAGTCTTTAAAGCCTACTTGGATAAGGTAAAGGAAGAAAATAGAAACCAAAACTCAAGTTTCCTTTCTTGGCACTACCTCTATGTATTCTGTGGGTAGGAATAACCACCGAAAAGACAAATCTAACACAAAGGCCAAACTTGTGTTACTTTTCTATCGTTGTGTAACAAATGACCACAAACTTAATGGCTTCATAAAACACGCATTAATTTGCTTATAGTTCTGTAAGTCAGAAATCCATCATGATGGGTTAGATTCTCTGCTCAGGGTTACCCCCAAAATCAGTGTTTGCAAGACTGTGTTTCTTTTTGTAGGTTCTGAAGAGGATCCCCTTCCAGGCTCACTATTTTTTCTAAGTTTTATTTTATTTTGAATTGACACACAATAATTGTACATTTATATGATGTTTCAAAAACACTTGTTATTTTTTGGCTTTCCGATAATAGTCATTCCAACCAGAGTGAGGTGATATCTCACTGTGGTTTTGATTTGCATTTCCCTTATGGTTAGTGATGTTAAGAATTTTTTTCATTTTTTCATATGTCTTCTTTTCATAAATGTCTATGTAGGTCTTTTGCCCATTTTTAAATCAGATTATTTGTTTCTATGCTATTGAGTTGCTTCAGTTCCATATGCAGTCTGGATATTAACCCTTTGTCAGATAAAGTTTGCAAATATTTCGCCCATTCTGTGGATTATTTCTTCATTCTGTTGATTGTTTCCTTTGCTGTGCAGAAGCTTTTTAGATTGATGTAATCCCATTTGTCTATTTTTGCTTTTGTTGCCTCTGTTTTTGAGGTCTTATCCAAAAAAAGTTCTTGCCTAGACCAATGTCATGAAGCTTATGTTTTCTTCTCATAGCTGCATAGCTTCAGTCTTGAACAACCAATGAGTTAATGAAGAAATTAAAAGGGAGATGAAAAAAATTTCTAGAGATAAAGGAAAATGGAAAAACAAATACCAAAACCTAGGTAGGGCCTAGGGAGGTTATTAGATCATGGGAGATTAAGATGGAGATTAAAACTTCCTATCTCACAGGGTTCTAATGAAGCTTAAGTGAGAGAATGAGGTGAAATCACTTTGCAACTGTAAAGAAGAAAAATAAATTCTAGTTATATTATTGTCATTGCTAAATAAGTACAGTGAGGATAAGCATACAAAAGGGCTACTTTTGCATGGAATCAGTGTCCTCATAAATGGAATCAGTGTCCCATAAAAGGGACCCTAGAGAACTACCTTGTCCCTTCCACTATGTGAAGATGCAGAAAGTTAGTTCTGTCCATGAGGAATGGGCCCTCACCAGACAATGAATCTTCTTGCACCTTGATCTTAGACTTCCCAGCCTCCAGAACTGTGAGAAATAAATGCCTGTTATTTATAAACCACCCACTTTATGATATTTTTGTTATACCAGCCCAAACAAACTAAGACAATGCACATCACCTTTCCCTTTGTTTTATTATGATAGCAATAAAACAAAGAGTATATCAAAGACAGGATGAAAAAGAAGGTTCCCAAAGGGACACAGGACCTTCAATGAGTGCCTAGCATTAGCCCACTGAAAGCCGGAAGTGGGGTGGTAGGGTAAGGGGAGATCTCCCAAGATGCAGAGATTTCCCAGGATGCAAGAGTGTGGCTAAAAAGCAAAGAGAATGGCCCATCATTCCAAAAAGCTGATGGCTGCGTTATAAAGCAGAGAACTCTCTTGTGATTTAAAAACTGGCTGTTGGTCTGTTTGATATAGAGAGATATCTGGAATCCTAATCGTCAAAGTCCTGACCCCACCATCAAACATTATAATCAGTAAGGAATTGAATCTGATTTTTTAAAAAAGCTGCAATGAAAACAAGACCTATTTCAACTACAGATGAAATTGTTTGAACTTCCCACCCAAATGTATTCACAAGACATAAGGGTATTTCAACATTGTTAGAATAAATAAGACATACTTCAGTCTTTATTATACTTTACGTATGCTGAATATTTAGCATAAAATAAAAGGAACATAACAAGGCACATAAAGAATCAAAAAAATGTGACCTATAATCTAGAAGCAAGGCAGAGAATAGAAATGAAACAGAAAAAATAGATATCTCCAGTGTTCAAAT
>RJWJ010021898.1:0-27356 GCA_004363605.1 Indri indri | reverse complement strand
GATGTCAAGATCGATCCCCTCGCTCTGGAGACAAGCATGTGGCCCAGGCCCAGAGAGATTGTCACGTGTCCCTGATGATGAGATTGTTTCAGAGACAAGCAGGTGACCAAAGTCATGCAAAAAGGGCTACGCACTCACCCACTCAAGACTTTGACTCCTGGGTTTTCTGAGCTGTTGGAAGCCAGCCACGATCTGCTAGAGACCAGCACGCGGGGAACCTGCCCAAGACCAAAGGCAGCAGAGCCCAGGGCAGAGACGGAGAGACAGAACCCTGATTACACCTTCGATCCCCTGAACCCAGTCATCCCGAAGTCAGATCCACCCAGGGAATTTTGAGATGCATGAATTAAAGCTCCCTCACTTCTCTTTTCCCCTTCAGTCAGTTTGAGTTAGGATTCCATCCTTTGCAACCCAAACAGCTCCTGCCTCAGGACAGTCGAGGATTCCATTCATCTTCAGCTGACCTCTTAAGGGAACACATCCATCTGCTTTGTTTAGGAGACTTTGATTTAGAGTCAGACACATCTCGGTTGGGCTCTCAGTTCGTAACTTACCACATTTAGGATCCTGATTCCTCAGTTATCTCCCCTCTAAACTGGTAATAACATCAGAGCCTTCTCTATAGGTTTGCTGCAAAATGTGATGAGATCATGACGGACGGTGCTTGGCCCCGTGCCTGGCACATGGTGGCACTCGATCCATGGCAGGATCGTGATTACGATGATAACGGTCATTATTGCAATCATCATCATAAACATCCCAAACCCTCTCCTGGCTCCACGCCCTCCCTCTTGCAACTGCCCTGTTTCCTTGCTCCCTTGCATGACAGAACTCTTTCTAGAAGATAATGCAGCTCTCTGTTTTGCACCTTTTACTCTGTGCCCTGATTTCCACCCACTCCAATCAGGTTCTGTTCCCATGATGCTATTGCAATTGCTATTGTCACGATGTCCTATGAACTCCACCACGCCAAAAACAATGATTAAATCTCCTCTCATTTTACTCAGCCCCTCAGTATTGTTTATCGCAGTGTTCACATTTTTCCTCTTGAAGCATTTTCCTTGCGTGGCTTCTGGGAAACTGCACACCTGGCCTGTCTTCTGCCACCATCTGTCTCAGTCTTTGGTGGCTCTTCCTCATCTCTGTCTACACTCATCCCTGAGTCATCCCATTGAGTTCATACCTAGGAAATCCACTTACCCATTAATGGCTTTGAAACGCATACCTCTAGTCCCAAACCCTGCCCCGAGGTCCAGATCCCTCCATCTGACCATCCGCAGGACAACTTCACTTGGATATCGAACAGCGCCCTTGAACAAGCATAACGAACCAAACTGACTTGTTCCTTTCACCACCACCTCCTCCCCCGAAATCTGCTCCTCTTCACACAGTCTCCGCCTTGGTGAACAGCATCGCCATTCTTACTGTCTCAGGCCAAAACCCTAGACGTCATCTTTGATTCCTCTCTTTTCCTGGCCACCCACCAGCAGGCAGTGTTGGCTCCAATTTCAGATTTATTCTGACTCTGATTCCATCTCATCTCCTCACCCCTTTCCACCCGAGTCCCAGCACAGGCCTGCTGCAATAGCTTCCCACTCGTCCCAGGCCTCCCTCTTATCCATTGGTAGCGTCGCTTAAAGCTCTGCCCCCCCAAAACCTCTGGTGGCTTCCCACTACGCCTGTGATAAAACCCAAATTTCTTAAAAATGCCGCCTACCATTTATGTTTTATGCAACATTTGCATCGTTCTCTGAACCACCTGCAGACTTCTTCTACCTGCCTGCCCCTTCCTCTCCGTACCGCAGCCACACTAAACGAGCTTCAGGAATCCTCGCAACACGCCACACTGCCTGCTGCTCAGAGCCTTCATTGCTGCTGTTCCTTCTGCCTAAAACACTGTTCCCGCAGAGCTGCTTCTTCTGGCTGGCTTCTCATCACTTAGCGCTTTGCTCAAATGTTACCTCCCCAGGGACACCTCGCCTGACCATGCCACCCAAAGAAGTCTCTTCTCCACCCCTATTGACTCTCCCTCCTGTTTTCTGACCTATTTTCTTTATTAATTTTCACCTATTTGTTGTCTGCTGTCTCTGGTTGGGTGGCTGTCATAACAGCACAGGTGAAAGGTATTAAAAATCAACAAGCAAAGCCTATTTAACAGTCAGAAGTGGGGGCAGCCTTAAGGCTTCTCTCTACTCATAATACCTCGCAGAGTCCACTGCCTCTTGTCAGCCTAGTCCGGAAACTTGGAGCTGAGAAACGAATTTCCAAATGATAAGCTGACCCGATGAGGAAGCTGTCTCTATCGTACAATGCCGTCTCTATTGTAAAAGAAATAATATTTAAATATTTGGCATTCGAACTTCTCAATAAGCCAAATTATCATGGAATAGGGGTAAAAAGCAAAAAAGTCTGGACAGTGAAGGGGACAGAAAATGATTGCTAAATAATTGTTATTCTGTATGTGGCATCTACTAAAAAGTCAGTGGTCATTCCTTAACATCTGATGTAACATGGATTGCAATTCCATAAATTACCCTGTGGCCCTAATAGGAAAAATGGGAGACTAAGATAGACAAACAAACATGAGTTCAGAATGACTAGCTGTATAAGCATCAAAATCAATACCTGCTCCGAGTGTCTGGGGAATTGGAATTCACTAGGATAAGCCAGACCCAAGTCTCCCCCAAGATTCAGTGGATCTCTAATAGTACAGAGAATGCCTCCTTCAGCGAAAATGGAAATAAACCAGGACACATTTAAATATACTATGAAATTAACTTATTAGTTCAGAATTCTCCAAAATATCAACTGTCTGAGGGAGAAAAGTCTGTTTTTACAGGTGGGGCAACATTCCTCTAAACTCGGTTTAACTGGAGTTTATCCTACAACTAAAATGCCATTACCTGATTAATTCCACCTGCTTCTAATCACACCTAATCTCTCTCAAGCCCTCAGGCATGTGCAGTATTCAAAAGACGTTATATTAATTTTTAATCGGTATATATGGTTTTGTAAGTGTAAAGTCTCATTCATGGACATCGTTTTCTTCACAAAACAGATTGACAACTCCTCGAGGGGAGAGACATTAGATCACTTACTCTTTTATCCTCTGCCATCAATTTTGCCAGACCAGGGTTCTGTTCCTTGTCTGTGGGTAGCTAGGACCATATGAGAAGCATGTGGCTCCAGAGCCTAAGGGAATACCCTTTGCATAGAATATGCCACCAAGAGGGCCAGTGCGGGTCACAGATGGCCATGGGGGTTGATTCAGAAGCGTCCCAAGTCCAAGGCTAGTAGGGCTGAGGCACACACGTAACTGGGTGGGCTGGTTCCTAACTGCTTCTCCAGTGTCATTCTCCGCCCTTCCGGCCCTGCCCGGCACCCTTGGAGACTGGCCTCTACAGACCCCTCCACCCAGTTTCTCTCGCCCTCAGCTTCTGGGTGCGTTTGGCCAAGAGAATTCCCCAGCAGGGTTTAGGAGCTGGGAGGACAGAGTTGGAGGACCTAATGCCAGCTCCTATTGGACATCCCTCTTCCAAAGCCGCAGCCCACACTCGTACCTATCAGCTGCCTTTCTCTATGCCCTTGTGTGCCAGGAACAGTAACGATTTCCACTGTCATAGTCGCTGCCACGTGTGTACTCCTGAACTCTGCCCACACGTCTGTGATAGTCCCTTATCACACATTGTCCCATTAAATCCACTGGGTTTTCTACACGGCCCTCCCGAGTCCTCCGTACCCCCATATGCACAATGAGGGGTGCACTCACTAAGCAGAAATGAGTGAACTCCTACAATGCACAAGGCAAATATTCTACATGTGTGTAGTATACAAAATTAATGAAACACCCTCCCTTCTCTAACACTGTACAGCTATTTTCTTTACGATGCATCATAATATACTTTATTTTTACTGGTTCGTTATCCACCTTCTTCGCTAGACTAGGAATACCTTCAGTGCTGGAACTATGTCTGTTTTACTCAGTATATACCCAGCACCCGGCCAGTACCTGACTCAGAGCTTGTTTACATTTATGAAAGCTCTGGGAGAATTTGAAGCTGAGTAGTAAAGCCAGGCAAATAATTAACTATAATATAGAGTGCTAATGTTTAGAAGTAGAATTACTGAAGCTACCAGAACACAGGAAGGAGGAGGAAGGGCTTGATTCTGACTTGCTCGGGTAGAATACGGACTTAAGGAAGGAGACCATAGGGAGGAGGTGACATGTGACGTAAGATGACCAGAAGTTTCTCAGAAAGAAAGTGGGCAAAAGGACAGCATTCCAGATCAAGGGCAGCGTGAACAAGGCGCATCAGCGTTGTAGAGGAACGTGCCATGTTTGCGGGGATGAGCGTCCTGAGCCGGCTATACATGGGGCTTGCTAGCAAGAGCGGAGGCAAGAGAGGTAGGAAGGGAAGTTCCAGTGAGAACGTCGTCCGCTCCTGAATCAGTTAGGGAATCTCTTTCTGCCTCAATTTCTATCTTATGGTACAAATCTAGGGGCCTTCACATTTCCGAGAGAAGCCAGTCATCTGCCGGCATGGGATGATCCATCTCAGAGGTCCTGGCATTACGTCACGGCTGGCAGGGCTCCATATGCCTGCATCTGTGTTCCTGAGCGTCTCCCAGTAGGGGGTCAGAATTCTTATTTCCACTTTTTTCCCATGTTTATATCGACTGCTGGGAGTTTATATATAACCCAAGTATTTAAAAGATAAAAATAAAAATAATATGGCAAGATAATTTTACATTCATTAGAAGTAACGCTTGCACTTCAAGAGAAAAAAGACTGCTGTGTCCGGATACCCACAGGTGGGGTCCAAGTGTGTTGCAGCCTGGCTGACCTAGGCCACCTCCACTGGGGTCACAGCTAAACCAGGAAATGGGAGTTCCAGGGAAGCTTTGCTCTAAGCTTCAAGCTTATGTTAACTTTGTAAAGACCTTTATCATTTGTCATTGAAACTAACCAAATTTTCGTCCAGGACTACCTCGTGGATTTCCAGCAGGCTGACTCAATGGTACAAACTATTGATTCTATGTTGTATCTTTCAGAGATCAATGCTACAATATTAAAGGTCAATATTAGGGACCTGTCTAGAATTGTATTGCCGCACTGACACCTCTTATCTTCTAGATGAAACACAGGGAAGATACCTAAAGACTCGCTAGGCCCAGAGCCTTGGCACCCAAGGGATCCACTGATTCTTTAAACCCATCGTTCTCAAAGAGTGATCCACAAATCCCTGAGGGTCTCCAAGACTGTTGAGGGTGTGTATGAGGTCAGAACTCTTTTTGCAATGGCATTACTACATTATTTACCTTCTTTTTTGTGCTGACATTTGCACTGATGGTGCAAAAGCAATGGTGGGTAAAATGGCAGGTGCCTGCCTTGGCACAGATTAAGATAGTGCAGGAAATTGGCACAAGTAGCCAATGTGTTCCTCACCTCTGCACAATCACAGTAAAACCCAAAAGCCAGTTTCACTTAAGAATGCCATCATTAAACAGCAAAACATTTAATTTGCGTTGAATCTCAACTCTTGAGTACACATATTTTTGTTATTCTGTGTGATGAGATGGGAAGCTCACCCAAAGCACTTCTGCTGCACAATGAAGCATTACAGTTGTCTCAAGAAAATGTGCTTGTGTTTGTCTGAGTTGCAAACTGAGCTAGCTGCTGTTTTCATGGGGGCACGCATGATGTTTGCTTGAAAGAAGGTCAGACAATTTTTGGCTATTTAGACTTGAGTACTTGACAGTCATTTTCTCAAAAGTGAATGAAGTCAGTCAGTCGCTTCATGGAAACCAACTGAGAGTATCTGTTGCCAGTGCTAAAATTTGAGTTTTCAGGTGAAAAATAGAATTTTGGAAAACTTTCATTAGCAACCATTATCTTTACAGCTTCCAATACTCTGCCTTTTGTGATGAGATCTGAGTGATATTCAGTCAAGAGACAGAATTTTGAATCTTGGATTTGCCACCAACCATCTATAAAATATATTTTTAAGCCACTTCCCTCTCTCGTTCTCACATTACTAAACTTCAAAAAAGTGGATTTAGAATAAATGATTTTTGACTCTCCTTCATTATCACTGATCATTGCATCATCAGAAAGTCTAGAAACGTAAGATTCTGACGTGTGATGGTAGCCACATGCTACTACATACAGAACGGCAGTTCTCCACTCTTAAAATACGCCTTAGCGCCTGAGTGCAGGTTTGGGTTCAGACCCATCAGCCCCATGCTTGGGGCAGAGCCACCCCTAAGGACAGCTGGAGATGCCAGGTGAGAGCCAGGTGTGGAGGGGACGAGGCAGCCACCCACTTTCGTTCCACCAGTAATACCATGCCACGGTGGCTGCAGCCGTCCTGTGGTGCAGCATGATGGGACCAGCCTAGTGAGCAAAACAGGCGTCTTGCTCAAGAGAAAGGCGCCTCGCTCAAGACTCTGAGTTCTCCTAAGGATGCCAATAAAGCCTCGGAGTAATCTAAAAGCAAACCCTGCACGTACCAGGGAATGCTGGACTCAGGGTCCCTAGCCAAACGCTGTTGACTGAGCAACTGGCTGCTTGCAGAGACGGTGGACATGCCCGATCCACCTGGCCAGGTTCATATTAGCCCACGGTACCGCTGCCTGCAGGGGCTGCAGGAGCTGCTTTTGCCAAGTCGACTTTGCTCAGCAAGATTGGTTTTGCCGCCCTTACCCTTTGCCGTGGTTCAATTCCCTTATAGCGTGTGTAAGAAGGATGTGGGCTGAGGAAAGGGAGGAGGAAGCTAGTTTTGATAGTTTTACTTGGGGCTGGTCTCTTTGGCTGATTTTCTACAAGGAAATGGGCCTCTTTGTGTTGAATTCCTCTCTTTTTAAAACTGATTAAGTCTCTAAAAAGCTAGGGGACTTTGGCAGTGTCCAAAGGGTTCTATTTCCTTCTTTTCTTTTCCTTTATATTCTGCAAAACCTGCAGCCACAAAGAGGAGCTGATGACACCGTGGATGTGTTTTGCTTCCTTATGTCTAGAGACGGGGGAGGAAGGGAAGTGGGAACTGGGGATTGGGGGGTGGGGAGAGACAGGAGAGTCCTGGAGACTGAAAGGAAATATCCTTGTGGGACTAAATTGCATTCAACGTAATAAACTATCATCGAGAAATGAGTGGTCCAATTGAGTTTTGATGTAAACACTAATATTTCCTCCACTCTGCTATTCTCTTCGGAGGAGATCTCATGTATATTTCACTATGTGTCCTACCTGCTATTACACTCATACATCAAAGGATCTGAGGGCAAGCAACCTGATTCTGAAAACATTATTCTTTTAAAGATTTATCCTCTCATCTTGACCACCTCCTTAGCAGGAAGGGAGAAGTTCTCCATAAATTATTTTAATGTGCTATGCAAAAGGGATCTTCTCACCTCTTCTTGCAGAAACTTTTCCGCAAGCGAAATTAGGGCCCTCGATGTCACTTCTTTTCTTTTTTCTATCCAGGCGCACTTAAGCACATTCCTAAATGGTACAAGAAAGAAAAACCTAGGTGGGGGCAGGGACTGAAAAATTTCAGAGTTTTACTAAACCTTTTGAGGAAGCCCAGCAGAAGGACAGCATGAGATCTTGTTTAGCTGCAAGAAGGGACACGAATAATAGTTTTAAAATAAATTTCTTAGAAATGAGTGTAAAGACACCTTTCAGAGTGGGACCTGTAGCCTGGTTTATGTTCAGTGTCATTTCCAGGGCGTATGTTGTGCTCATCTCAATAATGCTCGAAGCCCCAAGTCTCCACTGAGAATCCACACTGTCAGGGCAGGATGCACGAAGCCTCCGGAACCAGACTCCGCCCTAGCACCAGGGCCCACCCCATTACCAGACTCTACCCCTAATTTCAGACCCCACCCTAATACCAGACCCCCAACCCTAACACCAGGCCCACCCCTAACACCAGACCCACCCCTACTACCAGCCCCTTCCCTAACACCAGACCCCTGCTCTAATGTGCTCCTAAACTTCTCACCCCAACTACCTGCCCTTGGGTCTTCCCGACTGGTCAAACCCTGAGTGAGAGGAAGTCCATGATTACATGCTGGATCTTCCTTATCTTAAATCTCACAGATCCTGTAGGACAAGTCAATATGAACATCTCCTCGCCCCCTTTCTCTTAGACCCTGACTGGCACCACCAACATTTACAAACCGGATTGAGAACATTTCCAGAAAATCTTAATTTGCAAATGATAGGGTCTAACAAAACAGGGGCTCAGAGTCCCCCTTGCTTATAAAATACTAGCTTCCAGTTAGATGCCAAGGATTTGGGTAAAGCTCTTGGCCAAGGATGTCACACCCTGCCTGCTCCTCAGCTCTCTGTCCCTTCTTTAGCTGGTGTAACAGGTCGCTAAGCCCAGAACTGAATAAGCAGCATTCCAGAGCCGGCACCACCTCACCCTGGAGGCTACTTCGGCCTTCACCTGCTGTTCCGGTTGGGACTGGGGCTGCTGCAGCAACCACATCACGGATCCCAGTTCTGATCCTGTACCCAAGCACTGTCCCCGCACCTGAGACGCTGCCCAGGTCGGCTGTGTTCCTCACCAGCCTCTCTGTGGATGGATTTCATGCTCCGATCACCACCACGTGCAGCGGCATGTGGCCGGGGTGCTGGGGACCCATCCTGGACGTCCCTGCAGGCCCCGCTGTCTGCAGAGACAATCCCACCCTTCTTGTGCCTGGAGGCAGTGGGCCTGCCCGAGTCTTCCTGTCTGCTTCTAGTCACTCACTCAGTATGTGCCCTGGGCTCTGTCAGGCAGAGACCAGCCATCCCTGTGGGCGAGTCCAGCTCCTGTTCCCACTGCGTTCCTTCCTGCCTCTTTCTGGCTGCTCTAACCTATAAGAGTTAATTAGAATATAGATGATTCTGGGCTGGGACAGACGGTTTGTGTCACAGAGAGAGAGAGAGAACAGTAACCAGGTGGTTGGTCCCTTTGGGCCCAGGCTACCCTCCAGGAGCTCCTTTTCCAACCCGCATGTCCCCTTTGTTAAACCCAACACACTAGACGGCTTTCCGTGGCGTCAAAAAGGAGAACAGACCTGGAGCCATATTCTGTGGGCGCTGCAAGATGTTCAGCAATGTGCCTGCACTTCAGACTGCGGAGCCTGTCTGCATTAGTGCTCATTTCTACAGGATTCGAATGACGACTCTGGGTCCTATTTATCTGCCATGAGGTTTTTATTCAGTCTCATGCTCAAAAAAGGTCATTTACAGAGCATTTTGTGATCATTAATACAAGATGGATCTTCAAAGCAGTTCCCGAATTGAGAAAAATTTCCTGGATGTTTTTGTCAAACCGGCTAACCATGAGCAGGGTTTGATCACTTGAATGTGTCAGTCGTAGATAGGGCTGGAAGATATTGCTTTAAAGTCTTCTTTGAAAAAAACTGTTTCCTCAAGCCCCTAGTACTGGGGCCTGCTCTAGGGGAGGGGGCTGCCGCAGAGGAAGGACGTGGCCCTGACCCAAAAGAGAGGGAGCGAGGGGTGGAGGGACAGCACTGTTGGGGACCAGGGCCCACCAGTCCGCTGAGCTGACGTGCACCCACCGCCTGCCTGTGGCCGCCAGGGCAGGCAGTGAGAGACGTTGCAGGCTGAAGGGATGAGGCCCTGCCTGGGCCGGTTTCTTCTCTCATTCCTGGAGCTTTGTCTCCCTTTGGTGGGCAGTCTCCAGTACTGCACATCCAACCTGCCAGGCTTCCGGCTCAGGCCCCAGTGGAGACCTCTTCTTCAAAGAACATTCTGGAAGACAACACCTGTTAGCCAGACAACTTGTAGGTGGGCTCCCCCCACATCCAGAGGACAGAAGCCGCCTTCCCGTGCAGCTGTATCAGAGTTGAGCTGCCACTGCAGAAAAGAGCAGAGACTCAAACAGGGCACCGGCTGGTCCCGCAGGTGCTGTCTCACAGAAGTCCTCGCACGGCCACTCAGAGGCCACCTTTCCTTAGTTGCTCCCGCCCCATTCTGGATTGCCCGGGGAGGGGAAGTGTGCTGTGTGCTAGGGATGCACTTCTCGAAATCCTCTTCCTGGGATGGACTAGCCCAAAGCCGGCCCTTTATGAAGAATAGACGGATGGCATTTCCTGGGTGGGACATACAGGGGAGAGACCCCCTGAGGGTGGGCTGAAATCCCACTTGCCTCTGTCTGCAGCCACACTGCTGGCATGGAGCAGGCAGTCGGAATGTATTAATAAGAAAGGTTTGTTCATTTACTTGAAAAACAGGAACTGGAAGCCTTCTATGTGTTAAAGATGCAACATTGACCACAACAGACAACAATCTCTGCTGTGAAGCTTACATTGTGTCCCCCAGGTAGACGACCAACACACAAGGTATACATACATATAAAGTATAGAATATGCCTGATTGTGACAAGAGCAAGGGGAAAAATAAAACCAGGAGGGGGAGGGAAATTGTCAGGGGAGGGGGGGTGGTTGAAGCCATGGTGACCCTGACTACGACTGGCATACTTGGTGGCCTCACCTGGAGGGGAGCAGTGTGCAGAGGAAATGGTTTCATCTGGTGCTTGTTAAAGCTGGACCTGAGTGGGTGTGAAGTCCCACGGGAGGGGGTGGCGCAGGGTCGGAGCCATGGACAATCCACCTCGGTGCTGAGCTGGGTCAGAAAGCTTAACTGGGGCCTCCAGCTCTGGGACGAACCCTGGGAACTGCACTTCTAAACCGTGTATGCAAATGCCCACCAAGTTAACAAGGTTGCAAGGAGCAGTGGCTTGCAAAGGGGTGCTGGTGACATCGCCACAGAGCTACAGATGCACATCCCATGTGTGTTCCCAGGGGAGAGGCACCTGTTATCCGCCCGACGTCCTTCTGAGATGGGTCATCTCCAAGGCACTGCCCACAGCCAAATGTGCCCCAGAGTATGCCACAATGGCTGAAAACAAGCTGTGGCTTAGATGGCAGTTCCCCTCTGTAGATAGGGTGTTATTTCTTTCTCTCAATACCGCAGCCAAACGTGGCTCTAGTGAGCGCCTGTGATAAACCTCACCACAGGGCCCTGTGGTCTGGGATAGTCTCACACCTGTCTGCAGTCTCCCCAGGCAGGTAACTGGGATCTCAAGGGCCATCAGCCAGCCTCTGGGAGCCTTTGGGCTGTCTCCTCCATGTGGACAGGGCGCCTCAAGTAGATTCACAAGGGTGGGATTTGCATGATTCCAGAGTTAAAGTTGAGACATTGCCTGGGTCATTCAGGGCAGAGTAAGCACAGAGCCATGAGCAGGCCAAGCCCCCGCTGCCGCTGGAGCGCATAGGCTGCCCATGCGCCTGCCTAGTGCACCCTTCTCTCCCGCCTGCACCCGTCCCTTCGAACCCTGGATGCGGCTGTCCCACCGTCCCCTTAACAGTCACACTCAGAGGCTGAATCCACACTACTGCCCGTTGTTCCTCGTTTCCTGCCTCTTTCCTGAGACTGTCTGCTCTCTCCCAAGAGTGCACGCACCTCAAGGGGAAGGCATCTCACGTCCTGACATGAGAAACACCATCCTCTCTGGTCGGGGGAACCACAGTGGACACAGCAGCTAGTTTCCTGCGAGCGCTGGAGAAGACCCGCCTTTTCAGACCACCCGCCAGCACCGCCCGCTAGGAGGGGACTGTGGCCAGGGTGAGTGAGGAGAGGGCTCCAGCTTACCCCACATCCGCTGGAGCTGATGACCATTCCCCTTGGAGAGGAAACCAGTCCTATACCAGTTAAAAAACTGGGGCTTTAAACCCCAGCCTCTTCCCAAACAGCAGAAATGTTCTTTGAATGCTCAGAATAATGGTCTAACAGTGTAACAGTGCTGGAAGCAGCTTTCAAAGAACGCCAGTCTCGTCCCACCCTCTCCTCTTCTAGGAGAGGTTACCCAGGCGCAGAGAGGGTATGGGATTTGATCGGGTCCTTGTTAGCTCAAGGGGCCGAACTCAGGGTGGGAGTCCTGCAACGTTTTCATTACATCAGGCTACATCCTCCTTCAAGGGGAGCAAGCCCATAGCCTGGAGGCAACCTTAAGCGATGTACTAGCCTGGCTTTCTTATCTTATTAGGGTGTAAACTAAGATCCAGGGAGATCAGCCTATTTGAGTCAATTGTATAAAACACTTCCCTAGGCCCACAGTACACCTTGGCAAAGTGGCCAGGTGGATGGAGTCAGTGTCTTGTAGCCTCCCATTGCCTCATTCACTGTCCCTTCCTGTCCTGACACCTTTTCTCCCAGGGATTATCGAGGTCATTGCTGATTCCCAATGTGGCTATACCCTGGTCTTCCTGTTCCCATGGTGAAGTGCTGTCCATCCTCCCTTGCAAAAGGGGATTGCCCTTGGGAAAATGCTCATGATGTATTTGGGTGAAATTCTATCAACTCTGCCCCATGGTATATGAGAGGTTTGAAGGAAGGTTATCTTCGAGGGTGCAGTTATAGATGATTGTTCTTCTCTTTCCCATGCTTTCAGTATTTTCATGTTTCTTTTTTTAATCATAACAATGCATTTCTTTCCTAAGCATAAAATAATATGCCTTTTCTTAGGCTGTATCTCAGCACATTGTCACAACCAAAGTTGATCTGATAAACTTATTTATAGTAAAATACCAAAGATTGATAAGGACAGAATGTGTTTTTATTCCAGACTCAGCATTATAACCTAGCTCAGTTCCTTATGTCAAAATACTGAGTTTCTAAAGTAGAGTCCCGGGCATTCTGGTTTATTGGGAATAGAACTCAGAATTGGGGCAGGGTGGGTGTGGGGATGGGGAGAAAAAGAAGCCCTTAAACTCTACTTTTTAACCCTTAATATATCATAAAAAAATACTTCTTAGTTGTCTTTTCATTTACATACAGGAGATTTACACCAGCAGAAATCTTGTTCCATGATCAAATGGTGACTAGGAAGACCAGCTCTCAGGCTGTCTTCTGAGCAGTGACGATGCTGCCACTTTTTCTAGTACATTCTCTCATCACAGTTCATGCTCTCTGGGCTCTCAATGCTCTCCTATCTAGGTTCTGGTGTGTGCTAACCACATGCTAGTGAATTACCTGGCTCAAATGTTGATATGCGGCCCCATGTAATGTGAATTTACCTGTTCTGGGGAGGGCCTGCCCGGATAACTGATTCAAGGAGTTATGCTAATGAGAAAAATCTAGGTACCTGACACGTAAATGCTGGAGATATTTTTTAGCAGATGGGCATTTTGGCATTCCCTGAATATATGCATACATGAATTACCACATCTGGCTGACATCTTCCTGTGTTAGGTTAGCCCGGATTCTTTATAGGCTCATTTTTTTCCCTGCTGGTCTCAGACAAAATGATTGAGGTCAAGGTGCCCTAGGAGGCACCTACACGTACGAAAGAGGTCGGTGGCATGGGTCAAGAATCTTTAAGCAAGTAACTAGCTTAGGTTTAGTTCACAATGAGAGAGGAAAAGAGGCAAACAGAATCAGGGAGCAGTTACTTACATTATCATAGACTATCATAACTTGGAGCTAGAAGGATCAAAGCACTTTTGAGACCACCAAATCTAACATCTTAAATTATAGAAGAAACTCAGACTCAGGCTGACTGAGATGTTAGCTAGGAAAAAGAATGGTGCAATGGAAAGAAAATGAGTGTCGGGGCCTGAAAAATACATATTTTAATTTTACTTGCCATATGTAATAAGTGGATCAACCTTGCACAAGTTATCTAGGCCCACAGAGCCTCAGTCTTCCCATTTGCAAAATGAGGATAATGATACCCACGCTGAAAGTTATTTACAAGGGGAAATGAAACCATGCAACTAAAGCGCTTAACTCTATGCCTGACGCATAGTAGGCACTTTATGTTTTTAAAAGTGACAGAATCCAAACTAGAAACAAGATAGTCATGATTTAGTGCTGTCTCCCTCACCCCGTGGTGGAAGGTTCATATCAGAATTAGAATTACAAGGAGGAACTTTTCCAAGTACCTGTGCCATTCCCTCCTATTCATAGGGTGGTTGCTGTCACATGCACAAGACCATAGCTGGGGTGCAGGGGCAAGCAGTGACTCCTGTGTGTCTGAACCTGAGTGAGACACCAAGAGAGGATGTGGTTGAGACTACAAGGTGTGCCTGCGACTACACACATGTGAGCGAGCGTGCACAAGAGGAAGGTGGGACTCGAATCTGAGCTGTGTGTGTGAGCCCTCACATGCATACAGGAGTGTGTGAGCGTGTGTGTGAGCTTCCGAACGGGGCAAATGGTATCGCTTCAACGGCACTCGCGTTTCCTGGGTGGGAGCTTGCTGTGCAAGTCTGGGTGGTATCGCAAACACAAAGGCAGAGGTGACAAAGACCATTAACTCTTAGAAACGTCGTATAATAATTATCATGATGGAATTGCTCTTTCATTGCAGAGCCTAATTTGATAGCAAGCTCAGAGGAGGAGGGAGACGGAGCAATTCTGGCACCATCCAAGCTGATGCTCTGTGTCTAGCTGGGAGAAGAAAAAATTCTACCGTCCCCTGGTGAACAAATGCCAATCCCCAGCTCCCTGCTAAACTCCACTTCTAACAAGTAGTGGGGGCTGTTTAGTTGGTGTCCTTAGTACATATTAACAATAAATAAAGCTTCAATAAATATGCAAAGCAAAACTAATTTAAATTGACATCTGTGTCGGGTGGGGTGAGAGAGAGTCCGTTACACCATAAAGTGATTTAGGATATATTACCTCGGGCATCTGCATTACAAATTTACCTCTCATTACAGCTATGTTAACGGGAAAAGGCAGCTTCTCAACAACATTCAAGGCAGAGTTTATTAGCATAAATTTGCATAATAATTAGCTCTGCAGCAAGCAAAGGCTGTCGTGTCTTTCAGACAGGCAACTTCCAATGTCAATTTTCTGTGCTTCACTGCTTGTCCCTGTTCTGTCTAAAGCTCCTGGAACCCTCTTGGCCCTTCTTCTGCTAGCTGCTAAATTCTCCCCTACTGGTCCATTTCGGCTCAGGATTCCACAATGTCTACCCAGCTTCTCTCCAGAGAAAGTAGATGCTGGTCTCCACCTGGGGACGTGGGTGACCACAACTCAGCCAGCACATCACTCTCCACTTTCAGATAGTACAACACCACAGAGAGACATAAAGGTGTGGTTAATTCCTAAAGAGGGTGCAACCGAAAGTAACATTGAGTTGATTTTTGGAATGCACAAATCCCTGTTGTTTATCAGAGGTTTCCTTTATAATTATGTTGTGTCTAAGCTAATATTATAATTAGTTCCCATTGCCTAGGCTCATGCTGGCTGGGTGGTCAGGGCATACAGCTGAAAGTACACGAATAAAAATTACACCAGGGATAACGCCATGGGAGCAGAGGCTGAGGGTTGACTGATGTCGGTTCCCCAGACTTTGTCAGGATCATGAGGTCGGCAGAGGTCAGACCCTAATCTCGGATATGTTTCTGCAAACTTAGGGGCAGCGAGACACTGGACGAATCCTTTTCCAGCATGCAAGGATTCTTCCCAGCCATTGAGATGAATATGGATGTTCACTTGCAAAGGGAGCTAAGAAGAGAGAAAAGTGGTCTCCCTGTGGGTTACATTCCCAAGGGGCCAAAGGAGAGGGATGTTTTAAAATATACCCCGGATACTCCAGAAAAATGCAGCTACAAACATTCATTCAAAATTTTGAGGCCAGAGCACTCATGGGCCTTGAGTATACACCTATTCCTAAAATCCAACAAATCCAAGAGTAAATCTTCCTGATATAGTCCAATCCTCACATTGTACAAGTGTGAATTGGGGTCAGAAAGGACAAAGTGCTTGCCCACAGTCACAGAGCAGGTAGTTAGGTCAGGACTGTGCGGCCAGGACAGCCCCACACCACCAGGCATGCCATCTCCCGAATAGAGCACTGTGCCCTGTTCCTGGTTCTCAGACCAGGGTGGGCAAAATGAAGGTAAAAAGCGTCTCTTGGAGGGCGAGATGGGGAGAGATGGCTAATAAGTACTGGTTCCCATAATGGTGATGAAACTATTCTAGAATTAAATAGTGGTGATGGGTGCACAACCTTGTGAATATACTAAAAACCATAAATTGTACACTTCAAGATGGTGAATGTTATGGTATGTGAACTGTATCTCAATTTTTTCTTAAAAAAAAAACCTACCATGACAATCACTCAAAATACTATTAAATAAATTTGTATTTAAGGAAATACACGAGAGATTGAGCATTTACAATAACTCAAAGGCAATGGCAGCATATTCCTCCTGTAAGTTTTAGGGAGGAGCACAAGCGATTGGAAGCAGAAAATAGAAAAGCTAGATATGGTTAACCTCGCCAAAGTGAATGGATCACTGACTTACACCTATGGGCTATTACCTGAAGGAAAAACACATTCTCAAACTTACCCTGCTTATATCTAGGGACTGCTTGATGATCAGATGTGAAATTAGTCTATAAAGTATGAAATGTATTTTGGAACTATTCTATTATTATCAATTAGAGAATCAGAACTGGCTGTCTGTTAGAGAAGCCCTAAGTGCTAATGAGACTGAATTGTCTCTTAGTGCTGTGCTGTCTGGGCAGGGCACAGAGCAGTGTGCACTGAAGTAATGAAGGACAGGTGTCCACGTGGGCTTGGGACTTCTGCACTGCTGGCAAATCATTCCCTCAAAAACACAGGGGTTCTAGGCAGCTAAGTGAGAGTGACAGAGATACAGTGTTGATTGAGTGCTGCAACATAGGATTTACTGACTGGGTACATCTCGGCCAGGAGGGCAGAGCCTGAGACAAGGGTTGCTGTGCAGACAGATTATTTTTGGTTTTGTTTTTATTTTTTTATTTGGATAAATTAAGGGGTACAAGTGAAGTTTTGTTATATGGGTATGTTGCATAGTGGTGAAGTCTGGACTTTTAGTGTATTAATCACTAGAGTAACACACGTTGTATCCATTAAGTCATTTCTCATCATCCACTCACTCCCAGCCCCTCCGCCCTTCTGAGTCTCCAGTGCCTAGCATTCCACACTCTACGCCCACGCTCAGTTAGCTCCAACTTATAAGTAAGAATATGCTGTATTTAAGACAGATTCTTTTTGGAAGCAACCCTCGGTGGCTGGTGTAGGAGACAGGGAAGTGTGGAACCTGGAAGAAGGAAAAGCCAATACAAACAGAGACCTTGAATTAGTCACCACATTGAAACTGAGGTTCAGGTGAGGCTCAATCCTGCACAATCCTTCTTGGGAACGCTGCAAGATGCAGCTCAGAATTACCACCTGAGGGGTGGAGAGGGAAGAACACATCCTCCCTCTCTGCTTCCCCCGCTTGACATGTGTTGTTAACTGTCTCAGGCTCAGGGTGATGTCTGAGTGCTCCAAAGATTCCTGCAGGCACCAGCCAATGCCTGGGGCAGAAAAGCACAGTGTAGCCCAGGCGAGGTGCTCTGGGTTTACCTCTGTGAGAAGCTCGCCTCCACAGCATTGCTGGACTGAGAGGAGGACACGGAGGATGTGCGTAGGGGCACATGGGTGCAGGAGATGATGGATTTCCAAAGACCACTGGGACCCGAGGGGAGCAGAGCCAAGTGGCCTTCCTAGCTGGACTCCAGCAACGGAAACCCAAGGCCTCCCAGGAGAGGGACATGGGGGCCTTTTTCAGCACCACTCAAGTTTCTTTTCCCCAAACTGAAGTCAGTACTTGTCCTGCCATTTGCACAACCCACTGCAGACTCTAGACCCCAGGCTTCTCGAGGGTGACAACCACCCCAGTCCCACTCACCCTGAGTTCTCAGAGTGCAGATCCGTGCCTGCCCCATGACAAGCTCTCAGTAACAGCTAGTGAATGTAGAGCCACCGCATCACCAGGGATGTGAAATATCTGCTGGTCCTGGCATCCTGACCCTCGACAATGCTTTTGCCAAGCAATTATAAGCAATTGCAATAAAAAGTTAGTATTTATTGACCCAGACACACTGCTATGTACTTTATATATATTGTCTCATTGAAAACTCACAAGACGCCTTACAGGAAGAGCAATGAATTGTCATACTTGTTTTGTGAGTAAGAAGCAGGCTTAGAATATCGGCCTAAGGTCGCAGAGGTAGCACAGCCAGGATTGAAAACCAGTTTGACTTATTCCAGAACGTATATTCTTAAATATTAATTCATCCTCCCGTCCGTTCTCTACATGAACGACTCCAGTAATGGGAATCTCATTCGTTATTTGCCGAGGTAACTTGTTCAATCTTTAGAGAGCCCTTGGGGCCATATAGAATAAGTCAATCCACATTTCTTTCTCTTGATATGCAAATCTACTTGAAACATCTATATCTTTCTAGGGCTCATTTCAAATGATAACCTTTTACTTTTCTAAGACCACCAAGTAAAAGAGCTACTTTTCTTCCCTGACATCCAGCTTCAGATGCTCTACCTGGGGTTCGTGCACCACCTATGAGCTACACTAGAAGACCTTGAACATCTTTTCTCATTCAGAGATTTTGTCTGGCTCTAGCACTATGGTGGCTGTATTTTTACTTTGGCTGCCAGGAGGCTCAGGGTTTCATAACTCTACGTAAGTGTATTTCTGGAATGAGTTAACTACAATATATCTCTGCGTGTTCTAGCTTCCTTTAGGGGAGAAGCAAGAGTAAGCCTCAGCCTGAGGGAGAGCACATGTGGACTTCAAGGCCGGACTCTAGAGGCCCTTTGGTTCAGCTATCAGGAAGAAAGAAGCAAGGCCTGGGGAGGAAAGAATCCCCACTGGCTGGTCAGCACTCTTGCCCCCAGGGTCCCTAATGAAGATTTGGTTCACGGACTGTGAGCGGTGGGATACTCTTGCTGTGTGAACCTAATTTGTTTATTTACTCTTGAAAAGATATGAAGAGTAACATCAAATCCGGTCCTCTCCATGATCAAGCATCATTATCCAATCCCTTTGGGGGATTGTACTCTTAAGCCCTTTAAATGCTGGTACAGGTGGAAACAGAGCTGTCAGAAGCCACATCTTTCAGCCTCAGTTCACAAATTGTCACTAGTGAGGCACGGAGTTCAATGACCATGCACAGAATCACACCCCATCCCTGTACATCCACCAACAGACCTTGTTGCAGGCATCCTCAGCTCATATAGAAGTGGTACCCGGGGCAAACCCTGCGGGTCAGGAGAGGGGCGAGCAGAGCGGGAGAAGCCGGAGTGAACAGACGCCAACCTCTCAGGTGCCCCCACCGCTTCCTGTCGGCCACAGCTGCATGTTGTCACAGACCAAACAGTAGATGCAGCACAGCTCCCCCGACCTCCCTCACTTTCTTAAAGTAGCTGCAAGAGTGCAAAATATTGACACTGACAGATATCAGAGGTGACTGCAGGATCACTATTTCTATGGCATTGTCAGGATTGGTTTGGCAATCTGCTGTGTGCTCACCAGCCTTTCATTACTAGGTCAAACAGAAGCCACATTTTTCCAAAACCAAAACTGAGACAAGGTTCACTGGGTCTCAGAGCCTTCTCCTCAATACATCCTCTCCCTCGGGCAAGGTCCTGTAGCCGGGAATCGCTGTATTCTTTCGACGCCTCTCTAAAGAAAGGATGCCGTTCCCAAAGGTGGGGGCGACTGCAGGTGTGGGACAGTGCCGCGACCGGGTTCAGGTGCTGCCTGGAAGGCCTTGGCTGGCTGCTTCTCCGCTGCGGGGGCTTCCGCTCTGAAGCTGGATGCCCCCTGTGTACACGCGGACTATTTTATTGGCAGTAATGTCTCTCACACCTGAGGCCCACAAAAAAGTCTTGGCCAAGGAAAAGCACAACCCATCTGCTCTGAGGATTCTGACCACTTCATTGAGAGGAGCAAATTCTTCTGGGCAATTCCAGGACACCTGGATGCTCCTGTCTCCCAGATTCTGAAGCATCCTGACCTGAGGGAGCTACCGAAAGACAGCAGGAGACCCAGGCTCGGGGGAGCTCGGCCCTACCAAAGCCTGGGCTCATGGGTTCATAAATCTGTGTGGAACCCAGGAAGAACCTACAGCAATCGAACCTGCCACCCAAATCCCAACCATCCTGTAGCTTTTTCTTTTTCTTCAGTTATTTGAACTGTAAACCTAACACATGTTCTTTGAAATAATTTGAAGAATATAAAGTATCTAATGTAAATCCATAGTCTCCGCCTCTCCTTTGTACAATGATATTATCTTTTAGAAGTTTAGAAATAGACTGTGTATTCTTCCACAATTTATTCTTCACTTGTGTAAACATATGTAAAATCTGTGCATGTTTCTTGTTTTTAAAATAGACAGGATGATAGAATATATATTATTTTATATTTATTTACTTAATCTTTTACAGACATGCTCTCAAGTCAATGCATATATATCTTTGGCAAACAAATTGGCTACTTCTGTCCAATTCTATATGTACTTTTACAAATAATTTTCCCCTTCCCTATTTCAAAAATGTTTCTATCTGAACTCCTCAGGTTTATTGAGGAACAGGTAATGTCTGGGATGAACTGTTGGCATTTCTCTACTTCTCTGTGTGTGTAAACCTCCCTCCTGCATTGGTTTACTCGGACCACCCACTTATCTCTGCAAAGGAGAATGCCCGGCCTGTGGGTTTCCATTTATGTGGGAAAATTAAAGCCTCAGGAGGAGATGCTATAGAAAATTGTAGAGTTTGGGGCCAGAAATAGCTTTGAATGTCATGCAAATGCAAGCAGCAGCCTACAGAGAGACCCCTTCAGAGCACTATCACAAGGCTCAAATGAGACAGCCCATCATAAAATCATGTATGAATGCAAGCCATCATCATCGTCATCGTCATCGTCATCATCATCGTGGTCGTCACGAAGATGCTGAGGCTCAGAGAAGCCAAGAAACCCTCAGCGCTGGTCAGCAGGCTGGTGACGGAGCGGAGGGAGACCCCATCTCCTGGCTCTCACCCGGCATAGTCTGCATTCCCACATGCTCATTTCACCAGGTCTCTTCCACCAAGCAGGTAGAGGCCCAAATGACATAGATTTCAATTCTTAAACCAACCATAATTGACTTTTGGTGGCACGATATTTTAAAGCTAGCATGGGCAAACACTTTGTGACCCTTAGTGATGGCTGGAGGTGGGGCAGGAGGTGGCACACAGGACTCGTTTTGCTGGCCCCTGTTCAAACTACCTGCAACAGGTGGCTGATGCCTTATCCTTGAGGGAATCCTTCAACAGACGAAATTCCTGGTTTCTGTATACCCAGAGCCAGTCTCTGTCCGAATCTCAGTTCCCCAGGCTGTACTAAGGAAATCGGACAAGGTCAACTTCTGAGTTTTGTTCACAGCTCCATGAACTAATTAAGAGCTCTACACTTCCCAGATACCAGGAGGGCTGAGATTGCCCCAGGGTACCTAGAAGAGATCCCTGCCCCACCAACCAGACAGAAGGTGCTAGGGTTGCTTCTAAGACTCGGCAGCTGATCGCATGGAATCAGGTTCAAGCTTCACAGTTCTGCCCCATTTTCCCTGCTGGCTCTGTGTGATACCTTGTCAAAGTGAGAATCTGAAACCGAGAGTAAAATAAAACAAGTTCCCTACCTAATGTCACGTGCAAGACTGGATTCTGTACGATTTTAAGACAGAAATGTGAAAAGCGAAATTATAAAATCAATAGAGGGAAATGTCGGAGCATGTCTTTGTGAACTATGACTGGGGAAGAATTTCTTGAATTTCTATAAATAACTTCAAAAGCAAAAAGTGCAAGGAAAAATGATGAGTGGGGATGAGAAAATTAAGGATTTCTATTCAATGAAGGAAACATGAGAATTGTTTCAACAGTCAGCTCATTGGTAGAGAATATTTGCAATGCATAAAAACACACAAGGAATGAATACCTTGTTTCTACCAAAAAAAATCTTCAAATGAATGAGAAAAATAAAAGACTCCTATTGGAATACAGGCAAAGAGTACGAACAGACCATTTAAATAACTCAAACGCCTGTGGGCCGTGGGAAGAGACCCTCCGTTCACTGGTGATCAGATACATACAAACTAAAAGAATGAGAACGCGGAATAAAACCACTGTGCACATAATTGACTGGATAAATATTGGAAAGCTGGATCATGTCCAGTGTTGGAGGGGACGCAGGGAATGCGAGAACCCTTACAGAGGCAGCTGTTCTGGAGAGAGAGCTAATAGCACCCAGATTGACTGATTTATATTCCTGTGACTTTGGAATTTCGCTTCTGGGTATATCTCAGCCTCCAAGCATCACACGTGTACCGAAGTGAGTCTCTGCAAGGACGTCTGCTGCAGCGGTGTTGTAAGGAAGGGGACCCAGACACCTTCGAGGTGCTCATCGAGTCGGGGTCCATAGGCAACGGGGTCGGTGCACAGAGCCCAAGCAACGCAGCGACTGTGAGCAGTGAACTCAAGGCATGGAGAGCAGCATGGATGACCGCAACCACGGGGCTGAGTGGAAAACGTGGGGACAATGAGATACCAAACACAGCAGCACTCGCCCAGGTGACACAGCTGAACATCTACCCACATTTTACGTATGCTGTACTGCAGACATGCAAACACAGCAGTATGCCAGACACACTGCCTGCATGCGGCGATCAGAGCAGATGAGAGCAGACAATCGGGATAATAGAAAGTAAACGAAGGAATGAAGGAGCAAGCAGGTCCTCACGTAAACCAGTGGCAAAGAAAGGAGTCCGTGCTGGAGTGATATAAAATAACAAAATAAAAATAAAAGACAACATGACTTGGAAGTTTGGAGACCTCGGTGCTACCATTACTCTCTGACTCCTCCCGTCTAGGCCCCTGGTCCTCTTCCTTCCGGTGAAGAGCGGTCAGACAACCCTAGAAATCACCTCCAGTCTAGCAATCTATGATGCATTACCTGCAGCTGAGGGCAGTAACGCCGACTTTCACAAAGCTGTACTGGCTCTAGGAAGGCACAAGAGGGCGCTCCCTGCCCATGGATTTTAATAATCCTGGCTGTCACTCCAAACTTAAGACATAAAACCAGAAATGCCTCATTGGAGGATGACACCCCACCACCACCACCTTCACACACTCACACTCGTTATGCTACGCTGCTCTTTCACGGCTTAGGAAATACAAAGCGCCACCTAATAGGGGGTTATAAACGCCAGATTTTAGAGACGTCCTGAGCCACACGAATCCTTTTCACTGGGAATCCTTAAGTTCTCCAAATGCACCATGCTTGTTCTCCCTCCTGCTCATCCAAGCTCACCCCCATCCCAACATTCCTTCTTCCCACCCACAGTTCCCACCGAGTCTCACCCAGGTTTCCACACACGTGTCTGCCTGTATTGCCCTCCTGGCCCCTGCATCCCTCTGAATGAAGACATTTGCTGTTGGCAAGCACGTTTGATATGTAATCGTTTATACCTTTGATACTTATTTTGTGTTCATGTAAGTCAAGGGAGGCGTACTTCATCTCAACAGAAGGAAAGAATGACTGCGTGATCCGTTACAGTTCACGGTGGGGTTATTTAATGAGCTAACCCTTTCCTGGACGTGTGCAAGGCCAGACATCCACAATGTGGGAATATTGCAGGGAGGGCCCACGTTTTTGATGCGCAGCTGGAGTCTATGGTATTTAAGATTATTTCTAATGATCAATTTGTTTTTCATATATGCAGAGTCAGCTTGTGATCTCCAATCTGATCTCCTTCAAGATAAATTGAAAATCCCTTTATGAATAGAGAGAAAGTAAAAAATAAATAAATAAAAATATCTGCCTGAGAACTCTAAACTTGTTCTGGGGTGAAGAGAAAGTGACAGCGAATTCTGCGAAGTGCACAGCCAGGGGTGGCCACGCATGGTAAGACCCACGCCTGGGCTCATATTTCATCTCTCGCACCAGCTCACTGTGTGACCTCATAAATTCAGTGACCACCACCCCCTCCCCCTCCATGTGCCTGTTGTAAGGTGAAAGGAAGTAATTTACATGACCTCCTAGGTCCTGTCCACCTCCTGCGCCCCGACACTCTCCAGCCTGCTGCAGGCTCTGCCTTTTGCCCCATGATGATGCCGGACGCGTGCTGGGATGCCCGTCCAAGAGGCCAGGAGGAGGCATCGCTCTTCCCTTTTAATGAAGCAGCTCATCGGGAATGCCTTTTGAACTTCAACCATGTTAGCAAAACAGTTTTACAGAATTAATTTGACATGAGGAGGAGCATTTCACCAGAGGTGTCAGAGCCCATCAGTTGCCAGAGAAATGGCAGCAGAGCAATGACCTGGGAAGAAAACTCCTCATGGGCTATGAACAGAGTTCCCACTCACCTAGTCACCCACACCAAGGCCAGAGCCACTGACCAATCCACAGCGTTACAGCAACCCAGCCAGATGCAGATGGCGGCGCATGTAGACCTGGCCTTTAATCAGTGCTGCAGGGTGGTACCTCTCGGGCTGTAACGTGTGTACTAATCGCCCATCCGGTCTTGTTAGAATGTGGGCTCTGATTTCGTAGATCTGGGGTGAGGCCTGAGCCTCTTCCTTTCTAACAAGCTCCCACGTAACACTCCTGCCGCTGGTGTGAGGACCACGCTCCGGGGAGGAGGCCCTAGGAGGGAAGATGAAACAGAATGCCCACAATCCTACACCTGCGGTGGAGACACGAGAAGTCATTCCCATTTTCTTTGTGGAATTGTTTTTTCCTAAGATAGGCTTTAGTCTCATCTGTGGAAGGTTTCAGGTGTAATGCTGCCTGAGACCAGGGGGCTGCTTGAAAGGACACCCACAGGCCAGGGGTTCCATATTCGTGTATTTTCATCAACCAGGTTCCTCCCTGCCCTCAAACCAGCAAAACACCTGACCCCAACTTGCCCGTTTCTTTTCACTTATGCTGCTGAGGAGCCACTGGGCACCTTGAAGATGGAGAGAGAATAGTATAAAAGCCTATTGTTACAAAGGAGCTCGATGGTTTTTATTGCTTCTATCCTTTGAACACCTTGCAGGTGTTTTGCTCACCTCTTCATTCATTCATTCTTTACTTCCTCACGGAGGCCTACTGCATGCCAAGCTCTATTCTGGAAGCTGAGGTTTTGACACAGAGCAAAACTGTTCACCCACCTCACAGTACAGTGGGGATAGGGGTGAGTGGAGGAAAGTGTGGGTGCGGAGTGTATCGTGGGGAGAGGGTTACAACAGCATGGGCTTCACCAGCTTTTGGTGGGAGGACTATTGGCAGCATTATATTCACAAACATGAACCAGAAGTTTTAGAATTGAAAGGGACCTGGGGTCTAGATATTCAATGTAGCTACTCCTTGTAGGACTCTCTGCAACATCCTGGTCTGTGCATGACTTCAGGGTGACAGGCCCCTCTGGCGTCCTTGGTGAGAGAGGGGGTGGCAACAACCATATCTTATATTTGTAGGACTTAATGTTTCCATCTGGATGGACCAAGGCTACCTGATGAACGTTTCTTCCAGGACAGCTCTCCTCTGAAATTCCCTGGCGTTCTTTGAAGAGTGAATTCTCCTTTTCCTCTGGGATGCCAACATACTGATTACATATCTAGCAGACATCTCTCAGGATGCTGCACCCTGGTTACTCATTCGACCGAATGCCTCTGCCACTAGATTACAAGTTCCGCAACTTAAGAACCGAGTCGGATGTTTCACTGCATTCTTGGTGCCTCACCTAACCCACTGTATGCCACGAAGGGAACGAACGTAGTGCTTTCACACAGGGCAGCATATTTGGTGTTCACAGCCCACCTTTTGTTTTATTCACGCTGGGCTGTGGCACTCTCTTCTTGAAGTGGAAGAAGGAGCCTTCCAGTACAATCTCCCAGGTAGCCTGTGAAAAGGCCAACAATGTTTAAAATGCATGCCTACCATAGGGTCCTGCTATCACCAAGCACCTGGCTTAGCCACGAGGGGAGGCCTCCTAGCATATTTCAATGATGTTGATCATTCAGGCAAGAATATCCTTCCTAGGAAGAGAAACTGAGGCCAAAGTAAGGATGTTGATCAAGCATGTAAAGCCCTGGATGGTGCCCGCCCCAATTCCTCCCCCCCACCAATTCCTTCCTGCATAAACGTCCTACCACACAGCCCAGATCCACCCTGCTGTGCTTTGCCTGTGGCCTTCTCTCCGGCCGGAAGGTCCTGCTCCTCCAAGCACAAGTCTGTCCATCCTTTAATAGGAGAGCAGCATCCTCTAGCAAGCAGCCCTTGAAATCCGCAAGAAATTCTGCCCCCCTCCTCCGCAGTCTGCGCACAGACTTCCGTTTCATTCCTGCCACACTGTGCCCCGTTATTTATGGGCGCTCATCCCTCTGCTGAGAGCTCCTGCGATCAAGGGACGGGGTTGGCTCCTGCAGGGGTGCGGGCCCAGCGCGGTGCCGGCCGCGGGCAGGACGGGCCAGGGCGTTAGCGCCTCGTCCCCGCGGCGGCCTCTAGAGGGAGGCCTGCGTCTGAACTACGGGAGTGGCCCCGGTCGCTCCGGAGGCCTCAGGAGGCGGGAAGACCCCCAGACAGGAGTCTCGGGGACAGGGGACGGGACGAGGGGCTCTTTGCGCCCTGGGACCCGAGCGAAGGCCGGGCCCTGCCCGCTTGGGGCCCCTGGTTCTCGGCTTCCCCGGGAGCGGCCCCCACGACGGCGGCGCCAGCTCAGGGGACAGGGGCTCCCTCCCAGAGCCCCCCTTCGGGGTTGAGCCTGATCGCAGGCCCCGTCCGCAGACCCCGCAGCCCTCCCTGCCCCGGCCTCGCCACGGGCGCCCGGCCGGACACTGCCGCCTGCGGCTGCTGATTCTAACCCCGGCGCCCGGCTGCAGGCGCACGGGGAGCACCGAGGCGTGGGGAGCTGGGGCCGCGCAGTCCAGCCCAGGCCCAGCCCGGGGCGCCCCGACCCCTGCTCCTCGTCCGCGCGGGCGCCCTCGGGGAATGTGTCCCGAGTCCCTTACAGCACTCCACGCACCACACACGCACACACAAATACCTCACATACAATCACAAAACACGCATAGCACACGCACATGCACACATGCCACGCACACTACACAATGCACCACACACAGCACACACACGCCCTTGTACTCACACCATACACAAACGCCACACACATACATACACTTCACACACACCCACACACTACACCACACCACACACACACCACACCAGAAACACCATATCACACAAATAAATACACACACACTGCACATGCCACGCACACGCCACACCACACACACTGAATCAGCGTGCACAGTCATCAGAGCACAGCTGTCTTTTACGCTTTTCCTCTGTCTCCACTGAGGATGAACAGGAAATAGTAGCACACTTAGAGTTTGCCCTTAAGCGGACATGCGTGCACGTTTGTCAGTCTGGAATCTTTTCCTCCCTGTGGTCCCGGCAACATCATTCATAGGTTCCCACCC
>RJWJ010021897.1:0-27407 GCA_004363605.1 Indri indri | reverse complement strand
GCTTGCAAATAAACAAATGCCTGGAACAAATCCTAAAAAGGAGCGCTGTGTGCGGCCCGCTGTCTAACTAGGTCAGCCTCAGGCACAACCGCGTTTGACAGTTTGCTCCCGAAGGTGGAAGGTGACCCGCTGGTGCCAGCTCCTTTTCCCACCTCTCAGCCATCTGTGGTCTGAGACTCCCAGGCCCGGGATAGACCCACAAGTCGCCAGCGCCATACCCTCACTTCCACGTGCGCACGCCCCTACCCCAGCCGGAGCCCCAGAGGGGCGAAATCCCCGCATTCCACAGAGGAAACCCTCACATCTCTGCTCGTCAGCAGTTTCAGGAGACGCAGTCTTTTCAAGTGGCAAATTTGTGACTCTAGAGGACACAGTCACCACCTTGGAGCCAGGCAGAACTGATGTCAACTCCCAGCGCCGCTGTAGCACCCAGAAATAACTGGCCCTTTCTGCGTCTTCCTGGCTGACTCATCATAAGGATTTAATGATATAATTCCCAAGCACTTAGGAATTTCTCGGCCAATGTGACTTTCTTTTTCTCTCCTTGCTGCTTCTTAAAGGTAACCATGTCCTGTCCATCTCCACCTCCCGCACACCAACGTCTGCATACAGTAAGTGCTCAGTCAATGTCTGCTGAGTGAGCATACAGCAGAACCACACCTACCCATGTTCGACGGCGTGGCCTCAGATGGTCCGATTCCGTGGGGCTCGGTGTCTCCCTGACTCTGAGGTCTCTGTTCCAGCCGCCCCGTCCTGGGCTTCGCTGGGGTGACTGGGAGGGAGGTGGGCAGAAGAGAACAGAGCCAGGGGATGGGGAGACAGGGGTGAGGGGGAGGGAATGGCAACGCTATGGTCTGACTGCGTCCCCTCCGAAGTCCGGGTGCTGACAATGTGACAGTGTTGTTAGCTGGAGCCTCTGAGAGGTGGGAGGCCGGGAGGGCTCCTTCCTCATTAGAGGCCCTTGTAAAAGGAGGCTCCTGCAGCCTCCAGCTGGCCTGCCCCCCCTGCCCTCACACGACAGCGCCCTCACGAGATACCCGCACCTTGATCCTGGACTTCTCAGCTTTCAGAAGTGTGAGAAGCAAATTTCTGTTCTTTATAAATTACCCGGTTTCAGGCATTCTGTTCTAGCAGCACAAATGGACAGAGAAGGAAGGGGCAGGAGGAGGAAGGAAGGGAAAAGAGGAGGGGAGGGGAGGGGAGGGGAGCCAAAGGAGAGAGAGGGAGGGAAGGGGGAGGGGAGGGGCAGAAGGTCTGGTGACCGTCACCCCAGGCCCCCTGACTTTAGCTGTGTTTACCTTGGATTTTCCAGTTATGAGAGCCAAAGTTACATTTTCCTTAAGTTGGTTTAATTCTTTTTAGGAGTATCTGGTACTCAAAGGGGCCCTCACCAATCTATCTGGGCCCGTTAGAGTGACCCAAGGGCCATTTGTCACAGAAAGCAGCCTGGGAGCAAAGCAGAGCACCTGGGGAGGCCGCCTGTAGTTATCTCCCTCGCTTGGGCACTGTTTGGCCCTGGAATTTGGTCTGTGTGGGGACCGATGTGGATCTAATAAGGGGCTGGGGAAGGTGGCGATGGGCGGACAGGTGTCACCAGGACCCGAGTTACCCAAAGTGCCCACACTGGTACGGTGTCCTGTCCAAAGGATGGCACCAGAAGCATTGTCCAGTGTGCTGTGAAATTCATACCAGCTCCGGAGCCAGGGCGGTGGGGGGATTTGGAAGCTGTGCTTGATCGTGGAGGACATCTGGCCACCAGGAGAGTATCCATGGATCATGCCAGAGCACAGGCACTGCCCTTCCTAGTACTCCTCACCCGCCTTGAGTGAAATGATGGACCTGAGCAGAAAAAGACTATTTCTAATTATGCAAATCCGAAGGCAGACACACAAGATCTGGGGCGGGGGGAAGACATTTGTAGCTTCTGCTTTCCCAGGACCCATTACTCCCCTTTTCTTCGGGAGACCACGCTTGCCCCTGTCTTGTTTTCATTGTTCTAGGGGTGGACACATGACTTAGTCATGGTCTATGGCTATGGGCTCAGGAATGGGCATGGGCCCAAGGCAGACCCATGAGATCCTTCGCCAGGACTTTTGCTGGAACTACTGGGAAAGAGGTTTTCTTTCTTTTTCACCAAAGACACCAAGTTGGCAGGATGGAGATCTCCTTTGCCATCTTGTGGCAAGGGCCTGCCTGAGGATGATACTAAGCACACACACAAGCAGAGCCATGAGTTAGAAAACATCAGTCTTCCCCTTGATCCAGCTATTCCTAAAACCACATGAATTCACTTCATAAGCCAATATTCCCACCCCCCACCTTTTTGTTTATTTGTTTGTTTAAGCCAGTTTGAATCAAGTCTCTGTCATTTGTGGCCAGACAAATCCTGACTAATATTATCTGTTAATCAACAAGCATGTCTAGCAAATCTAGATATTGAGGAAGACAAAAAAGATGATGCGGACCCAGATGAAACATATATGGTGTGGTAGAAGACACCCAGGGCTGCAGTCCAGCTGAAGTCCCAGCCCTGCTGTCCCCGAGGGGGATAAAATAGCTTAACCTCTCCTAAGATATTACCAATGCGGGGATGATAATACCACGTGGGTCTGCGTCTCCGGAATATCAACCAAATGATACTATGCATGCAAAAGTGTTTTGAAACTTGAAAGCCCAATGCAAACATACTAAGGTGTGTTCTAAATCCATTCTGTCCAAAACAGTAGCCACTAGCCAAGTGCTGCTATCGAGCACCTAAAAATATGGCTAGTCGGAGGTAATACGTGCTGTAAGTCTAAAATACACACCAGCTTTCAAAGGCTTGGTATTTTTTAAAAATGTAAATACCACATTAATAATTTTCATATTGATTGCATGTTGAAAGGATATTTGTGTTCCACTGGGTTAAATAAAATACGTTACTAAAATGAATTTCACCTGTTTCTTTTCCCTTGTTTGATGTGGACACTAGAGAATTTTAAATTGCACATACGGCTGCCATTCGTGGCTCACTTTATATTTCTATTGGATGTCACTAATGTAAACTGTGAGGGGTGGTTCCTTGTTGGTGGGGAGGTCAGTGAGTTCTGCAGTCGTCAGAAAAATCAGAAGAACCTCAGATCAAGCGACAAGGGTTGGGGTAGGACTGCTTTGGAGCCAGTCTCCTGTGGTCGTTGTCTCTAATTTTCCCTGTGAATAAAATGCACTGTCTTCCCTTTTCCTATTATGCCTCCCACCATTCACCACCCACCGCCCACCTCAGAATGAAATGGTTTCAGCATCCTATGTGCTGTTCACAATTAAAATGCTGACAATTTTGCGACAGATTCTGATCTACTTAGACTCATCTGTTTCCTTCCCTGAAATGCCCCACATCCAGGGGGAAGGTCCTCTGGCTTCTCTGTCTTGGGCATGTCTTCAGGACTGTGCAATAGGGTGACATCTGTGGTCTGCTGTCTGACATCCATGCCCCCCTTTCTGGAAACAGGGCATTTTGTTCTTATCCTGGGTTAACCCAGGATAAGAAAAAAAGATCATGAAAAAAGAATTGAGTGCAAATGGTTTCGGGGGATGGTGTTGCAGGAAGCACTGGGAAAGAGTAGGGAAATGAGACAGGGAAAGAGTGAATTAATAAGACCAGTGTGGGCATCGTGGGGAACACTTTGAGAACAGTGTGGAGCACATCTCAGCATTGTCCCACTGACAGGTGGGTAACCTGAGGTATTTATTCACTAATTTTTATGCCTCAGTGTTGAGGGTCAATCCTGGAGCACTAACTTTCTGGTATTTCCAGCCTGTTCTATACACTACCAGAGACAGGGAATGCCCTCAGGCAGAAAGACACAGGGAATCTTTAAAGCATAAGGGAAATGTCTGCAAGTGATCTTCAGGAAAGGCTGCAGGGAAATGGTCAGAGCACAGACAGTGTCTGCTATACTTTAGGAGACAGACAGAAGAGATGGGAAGAAATGGAGTCCTAGGTGATAGTGCTGATCTAGTGGATCGAGCCTTACCTGAAACCTGCATCTAGATGTGTCATTTACATCTATTAATTTCATATACTATTTAAGCCAATTTGAGTTGAGTTTTCTGTTATTAGCAACACAATGATTCCTAACTCATTTCTTTCCTAACCTTGTCCCACAACTGAGTAGACTCCCTGAGGTTTCAAAATCAGGAAACAGGGCTGATGGGTAAGTCATTCTATCATTTCCTTTCTGAAACCAGAGAGCAATGGAAAGAAAATGAGGAGCTGTACAGGATGGTGGCCAAGTTCTCCTTGCGACCCAGAAGCCACTGCAGTGAAAGGGACCTGACTGAGGAACGCACTCAGCTCTCTCTGAACACAATCAGCTCCATGCTCCCAACTAAGACCACCATGTCTAATGCGTTGGTGTTAATTCCAGAATCCCAAGGATCTTGCTGTGGAAGCAAAATGGGTTTCTTTGATGCACAAGGAGTTCTCAAAAGCAATAAATGGAAAATAATTAAGGAGTTGTTTTATATGTAATATAAATTGTTTCCGTAAATAGTTTGAGGAAGTTAAACAGGAAAAGAAAGGAAAATATTTCTCCTGACATACACATCCTTTCAGTTTCTTGGACTCAGGACATCCAGACTCCAGGAAGACTTAAGCATCACATCTGAACTTTCCCTAAGGCTTCTCTCTCCCCCGTGTAATCGCGGACCCAGCTTGGGTCAGTTGGTCTCAGTTTTGCTTCCGGAGTTGAGCTTGGTGGTGGGTAAAGAGACACAAGCCATCCCTTATATGGCCACAAGAGGGCGCTCCCCATGGTCAGCTATACTTGAAAGAAAACTGCAGTCCCGGCCATGAAAACTGACACGAAAACCCTCGCTTGGGTGAGACAAAGACATAAAATGTAACCATAATGTTTGTACCCTCATAATACCCTGAGATAAAAAAAAAAAAAAAAAAAAAAAACTTGATTTAAAAGGTGTTGTCTTACAGACCTCGGCATCCTCTTGCAACATTCTAAGAGCTATCGCTGAACACTTTTAGTCTGTTCAGTGCATCCTCTCAGGAGCTGAGAAGCATTGTCTTATTAAATCTCAGTCATTTGATTTTGGGCATCTATTTATCTTGGGAACCGCTCCTACACTTTACAAGGTGAGTTCTGGAGCAACAAGATTAAAGTGGGTAAAGCTAACGCTGAGCCCTTGGGCCCGGTAAACTGACAGCCGAGCCGGAATAACCATTTACCATTCTGAAGCTCTGGACCTCACAATCGTTTCTGAAGAATGCTACCGTCACCTCCCTTCCCTGCGTTTGTCTGGTCTCTTCAATTCACATTTGAATTGATTTTCTCTCTCTCTCTTGCATTATTATTATAATTTCGCCAGGGACTTTGGATCATTATAGGATTGCGGGTAACAGCAGACTATAATTAAGCTGGATTTTTCTTTAGGAGAGAGAAGAGTCTACTCTAGCTGAGACTCCAGGTTGCCTGCGCTGTAATTTTCGGTGCTGTCACAAAGGGGTCCTTTTTCCGCATGGTGTGCCTCCGCGATGAGCCAGAAGCTGAAGTCGAGGGTGTGTGACTCTCCGCGCACGGTCTCGAGCGAGGGGAGCGGACGCTAAACAGCTAAGCATAGCTCGAAACTGATTGCGGGCCGTGTCCTGCTCTTGCGCATCATCAGTTGTCATCGTGAAGGCTGCAATTGCACTGGAATGTTCTCCTCGTCGCCTGCTCCAAGTTCGTTTCTAGGAAAAGAGTGAAGCTGTACGGTGAGCCTCAGGCCAGGGGCTGGGGAGAATTGTTCTTCTGGTGTGTCGCCCAAGGAAGAGTTTGGCAGGTCTTTGGAAACGGAGAGATGGGCTGGCTTCAGTCATGATGGCTGCAGCTTTGGTATTGCTGTGGCATCCAGATTTATGGATAACCTCAAACAGAGGGAGGAAGTCGTGGCTCTGTCCTCACTAGCTGTGGGAACCCAAGCAAACAGCTTAACTCCTCTCCTCTGGCCTTAGTTTTCTCATCTGTACAATGGGACTAATAATACTCTCCTATTCTCACGGTAAATTTGAGGACCAATGACATGAGATATGCGAAGACACTAGAAATATATATATTCACACACACATGTGTACACGTATAAACACACACATACATATGTAATATACATAGTAGATATCAAAACTACGCACATGTATTACTATGGGGTGTGTATGTGTGTAATTTCTTGGTGATAGGATTGGAGTCAAGTTACAGAAGGTTTATATACTAGAGATGAAGTCTGGACTTGAGTGTCTAATAATAACAATAAATAAAAACTTGCAATTAGGGCTTACCAGGAGCCAGGCACTGCTCTAGCTCTTTGCACGTATTAAAGCAATGGTTTTCACTGTTGGCATTTGGGCAAGACAATTCTTCCCCCACATTGGGACTGTCATAAGCACTGTGTGATTGTCAAAGGTCTTGCAGGACCCTCAGCATCTCTGCTGACATCATGTGACAACCCAGTTCCCCTGTACTTTTTAAAATACCCAGCTGAGAACCAGTTTCCTGAGTATAGACATGTACTGTCCAATATGAAATCTACTGGCCACGGGCGGCTATGGAGTGTCTGAAATGAAGTTAGTCTGCACTGGGATGTGCTCTAAGAGTAAAATAATAAACGCTGGATTATGAAGATTTAGTATAAAAAAAGAACTCATTAATATTTTAAAACATTGATTACATGATGAAATGATAATACCATGGATGTATTGTGTCCAATAGGATATTTAAATTCATTTTGCCTATTTCTTTTTACTTTTTAAATGTAGCTACTAGAAAATGTTAAAGTACATCTGGAGCTTGCATTTGTGGTTTGTGTTATTTTTTTATTGGATGGTGCTGGTATGAACCATGGATGTTGGGGAGGGTTTTAGAGCCACGATGGTGTCAGAGCTGCAGTGGTGAACACTGCTAGGCCAGCCCAGCCCATACTCTCATTCTTTTTCTTCTATACTAACAAAATCCTGACTGTGTTTGGGCTGGCCTTGTTTTTAAAATACTCTTCTCCTTAGAGTCCCATATAACCTAATTTTTGCCAAAAAGTATAAATGGAAGTCAACTGGATGGGGCATCCGGAAGAGCTGTTGTTAACATAAGAAAAAGAGGACTTCGCTGACATGTGCCTTTGCCCTTTGCTCTTCTCCCCTTTTCCTGCCTGGAATGCAGACATAATGGCTAGGGGTAAAGCAGCCTCTTTGGAAACATGAGGTTGACAGTCACAGTATAAGAATGTTGGAAGGAAGGAGGAGACTAGCTCCTTGAGAGGTTTCCCCAGCCCAGCACTGCCCACCTGGGACTCTTTGTTATGTGAGCGGAATAAATTCTTCTTCTGGTCGGGCCATTGCAGTTGGGTTTCTGTTACATGAGTTGAACATGAGCCTAACTGATCGTCATTTCATTTTGGAGTCAATGCTGTAGGTATTTTTGCATTTTCAGTCTGTCTCAAGCATTTGAGCATCCTTGCTATGTTTGAGGAAATCCTGACATTAAGAGTTGGGCAGAACTCAGAAACCACAAATGGTCAAGCCTCTCACTGCAGGAGGCTCTGCCAATCACACTGTTTTAAGGGATACTTTGATTCAGAGAAACTGGAGAAGAGGGATCTACCTGTTTAGCCCCAACAGCTTTTTAATAAGCTCCTTTTCTGCTTAGCCAGCCAGAGTCAGCCTCACTTGCCTACAACCTAGAGCCCTGATGAATGCAGCTGGGACTTGGTTGAGGTCCTGCTTCTCAGTAGCCTCTTACTAAAATCCAATTCCCCAGGAAAAGACAAATGAGCCCTTAACTCCTCTGTAGGAGACACCAGTCTGAGATCAGGCACTTCCTTACCTTAGGCCTCTGAGCCATAAGGCAAATTGCAAGACAACTTAATTATCTCTGCCTACGTCTACCTCCAGAGGCCATTGCAGTTCTGGGAACACAGAGTGTACTGACAACCACTTTTTGAGTTAAAGTAGCTGATGGGGAAACTAAGGCAAAGACCAAACCTGGGTAGGGAAACATAGCAAGTGAGGAGTTGCTCTAACTTCAGTCTTCTGCCTTTAGGTGAAGTGTACTTTCCAGCACATCTTAAGTCCAAAAAAGCTTATGTAGAGTTAGACAACCTGGATTCAAATCATGGCATCAATGCTCACCTGCTGTGTGATCTTAGGCAAATCACTTAACCTTTCTGAGCTTTGATTTCTTCCTCTACAGGGCTGATTTCAACAGTATGAAAACTGGGCAGCTACATAGGGTTTCCTCAGCTTGGAAAGCCCCTTACTTAGTTGCATGCTCTGCTGTTGCCATTTTGAAATTCTTAATTTTTGAACAAGGGGTCCTGCATTTTCATTCTGCACTGGGCCCCATAAGCTGTGTAGCCAGTCCTGCTCCTCTGTAAAATGGGAATACTATTTACCTCAAATATTTGCAGTGAGAATTAAATGTGAAAACATCTCTTATGTGCTTAGCCAAGTGCCTGAAAAGAGTATGTTCTCAGTAAATAACTGTTACATGTCAGCGCAGGTAAATTTTCTCCCAGCATCTTCCCTGGCAGGCTAAGTTCCCACCCCCTTGCTGGTGTCCGTATCCTCAGGGCCCATGTGGGGACAAATTTGACATCCACGGCAGCATTGAGGCATTGGGAAACCTTAAGCAACCAAGAATTCTCAGAGGTGATATTTTGTTTCAGTTCTTTCAAAATATAAAGGCACTTGAACTTCCCCTGTGACTTTGACACTGCAGATGGAATTTCCTAGAGAACTCCAAGATGAGAAATCCAGGCCATGTGATGAGCCACAGGCTCGCAGCAGAAGCTCCCAGCTGCCTCCCTCTTCTGAGACACTGACGCCTGTCTGCACTGGGAGGTGAGGGGATCAGGCAGACCCTTCTGAATACCCTTTAAAATCCTCTGAGCCCCCCTTTTATCCAGTTCCAGGGAGACTTCAACAAGCATTGTGCAGGTGCAACCGGACGCATCATCTGGGATCCACCACGCACCTCTGTCCTGCCTTATATGAACAGAAATCCTGAGATATCACCTTACTCCTGTGAGAATGGCTTTTATTAAAAAGTCCAAAAATAATAGATGTTGGCACAGATACAGAGAGAAAGGAACACTTATACACTGCTGGTGGGACTGCAAATTAGTACAACCCTTGTGGAAAACAGTATGGAGATGCCTCAAAGAACTAAAAGTAGATCTGCCATTGGATCCAGCAATCTCACTACTGGGTATTTGCCCAAAGGAAAAGAAGTCATTTTATCAAAAAGACACCTGAACTCAAATGTTTATTACAGCACAATTCACAATTGCAAAGATGTGGAATCAACCCAAGTGCCTGTCAATTCATGAGTGGATTAACAAAATGTACTGTATTCAAACCATGGAGTACTACTCAGCCATAAGAAAGGATGAATTAATGCCTTTTGCAGCAATTTGGAAGGAACTGGAGACCATTATCTTAAGTGAAGTATCTCAAGAACAGAAAAACAAACACCACATGTACTCTCTATTAAATTGGAACTAACGGATGGGCACACAAGTACACAGGGGAAAGTAAAAGCCATTGGAAATCAAGCAGGGGGGAGAGTGGAGGAGGAGAAGGGCAAAAACCCACCTAATGGGTACCGTGAACACTGTTTGGGTGATGGGCACATTTATAGCCCTGACTCAAGCCATGTATCAAACACATGTACCCCCTTAATATTTTGAAATTAAAAAAAAAAATCCCGAGTCACATGGGACACCCCAAGAGCCTACCCAACCCAGGAGTTGGGGAGGAGTAAACGTCTGTGAGGCCAGTCTGGGCCAATGGGGATGAAAGTCGGTGGACAAATGCTTCCCTTTTTATCCCCTCAGCTTTGCATTCGGCCACTTGGTTCTGGTGGGTCAAGCAGCAGCCCCTGGCGCCGGCCAACTTGTTCTCTCCCGTTCTTCACTCCAGCTCCCGTGAAGCCCACTCACCCAGACTAAACCCTTCGCAATGGAGCCTTTGCTCAGGCCCTGCTTCTAGGGAGCCTAGGCTGAAATGAAATTCATTTCATAATGTAACCTACCACCACATATTTAAAAAAAAAAAATCAATATAATGCTCTAACTGTATTTTAATAGCAAAATAAAAGGAAAGTATTCTAGAAAAATATAAAATAAAATATCTTTCAATCTGTACACGTTTTGGCAAAACTCCACTGGAAAACCAAGAGTGCAGTCAAGACATTGGCCCCTCTGTGTGGAATCCCCGTGAATGTGACTGCGTGGTCAGAACCCCGCATGGAGGGTCGGGGGCCCTGGTTGGAGTCACCAGCTCTGTCACTAACCTCCTGTATCACCCCGGTCTTTCTCCCTGGCATCCGTGTCCTCAAGGACAAAGCCTGGCATTGAAGTGTCTGCTCTTGAAGGCCCATTCCAGATTTATTTCTGTATGGTTTTCTGATCTTCTGACCTCTTCTGGACACTTGTTTTCTTGCTCTGGCCTCCCTCCAGCTGCCAGGTCAGCCATCCACAGCTGGAAAAACAAAGTTCTTGTTGAGGATGCAGCAGCCACAACTGCGGGCACTGACAGGAGACAGTCTCTGCTATTACGGAGTGTGCATCTGGGGAGGTGGTGGGAACGGACAATCGGCAAACACACAGCTAAATACATAGCATGCCAGAGAGTGGTGAGAGCAGTGCAGCAAATACAGCAGGTGAGGGCTTAGGACACGGGGGTAGAAGGCTGGGGGCGCCGCCACGTGAGCAAATTCCCCGAGACGCGCAGAGTGGACTCTGGGACGCCCGCTGTTCCAGTTACCATTGCGGCATCATGAGTGACCCGGAAAGGCAGTAGCTTAAAACAGTCGTTGTTTCATTAGCGCCCACTGTTTCTGCTGGCCAGGAATTCGGGAAGAGCTGGGGTCTCCCCGGCAAGGGGGTCAGATGGGGGCGCAGCGGCGGGGGCTCTCGGCATCTCCCCCTCTGCCCCCGCCGCGTACCCTCGGGGCCTCTCCGCGGCGTGTCCGCGGGGCTGGTCTGCGCTTCCGCACAGCTCGGGGGCCTTACGTGTGGAAAAGAGCCCAGGCGAGCGTCCCAGCAAAGCGGGCGGAAGCTGAGCACCACTCGCCGCGACAGCCCTGGGGAGGGCCTGCGACCCTGCCCCCTGGTGGCCGCACTCTGCGTAATCGCCTCCCCTCGAGTTGGCGGGAACTGTGACTCGATCCTAACCAATCGAATTGGCCAAGGGGATGCGCTGTCGTTCTCGTGATGATGTTCTGTGAGGTGGCGACGGTGTGAGGGGTTCAGATGTAATTAAGGTCCCTCATCAGTTAACTCTGAGTGGGGCCGACCTGATCATATGACCCTCGAAAAGCAGCCTCGGTCTTCCCTGCAGTGAGAGCATCCAAACAGCAGAGTCTCTCTCTGTCTCTGTCTCTGTCTCTGTCTCTCTCTCTCTCCCCCCCCCGCTAATGGGCTAAATCGCGCCCCACCCCATTCATACGCTAAAGCCCTAACCCCAGTACCTCAGAAGGGGACTGTGTTGGGAGACCGGACTTTCAAAGCATGGACTATGATAAAAGGCGACTGTGAGGGCGGGCCCTAATCCAGTCCGACTGGTGTCCCTCTAAGAAGAGGAGGGAGAGACACCAGGGAAGGGTGCACGCAGGGCAAGCCCGTGTGAGGACACGTGAGCAGACGGCCATCTGCAAGCCCAGGAGAAAGGCCTCCCAGAAAGCCAAACCTGCGAATGCCTTGATCGCAGGTTTCCAGCCTCCAGAACTGTGAGAAAATAAGTGTCTGTTGTTTAAGCCACCCCGTCTGCAGTATTGTGTTATGGCAACCCTAGTCTCGCCTTGAAGAAGTCAGCTGCTGTGAATTCTACAGTCCCAAGAAAATGGATTCTGCCAAAAGCCTGAGGGAGTTTGAAAGTGGATTCTTCTTAGCTGACCTTCAGGTAAGAACACAGTCCAGACAACACCTTGATTCCGTCCTTGGGAGATCCTGAGCCGCGAATTCAGCGAGGCTGTGCCCGGACTTCTGACCTACAGAAAGCGTGAGATACTGAGCGTTGCGGCCATTTGTCATGCCACAGAGAAACCTAATACATTTGTAACGATCCAGCTTTGGAACTCACAACACCACTTCTGCCGCATTTTATTGGTTACAAGTGAGCCACGCGCCACTCAAGTTCCAGCATTGGGATGGGAGATGTTGCTGTGGCCAAATTTGGAAAATACAGCCTGTGACACCTGCATAATTGAATTTTAATTTGTGGCTCATATTTGAAACTGCAGCTGGTTTTCTGCGTCTACATCATCTTAATTTACACCGCATGTTTCCTCCGATTGGTCTTCACGTGGGCTTCTTCGGAGGCCTATTTGGGTCCCTCTAAGGGATGTCTCCCCGTCCCTTTGAGGAGCCCCCAAAGTACCAATACCAGCACAATTTATAAAACAGGCTTTTCCAAACATGCCCTCCACATGCGATGACTATTCATTCAGGCATTTTCACGTGATGCTTTAATAAATAGAAACATTTATTTATTCGTGCAGATTTTCTTTCATCACACCTTCGCTCCTGGTGGCTGGTTCCACTGGTCAAGCCTGCAAAAGCACAAGGGTGATTGGCAACTGGAAGTGCGTATCTCAGCCCCTTGCAAAGCAGCCACTGAAACAGGTGCATTCAGCCGGTTCTCAGGGGTGTACCTGCTCTCAGAAGCCCCCTGTCTGGACCTGCGCTATTCCTGGGAGCCCAACAGGAAAAGCAGAGTCAAGAGCCCTGGCCCAGGCTGGAAAAGCTGAAGCGCCCTTGGCTCTCCGACAGCCATGATACTCTCATATGCCTTCAGCTAAGAAGGACCTTGGAGGACATTTGGGCCAACCAGACATCTGGTGCTCAGTTCCCTTCTACAACATCCCCACCTAGTGGATCTGCCAGAGTGCTTCTCCAGTGGGGATTGTCATCATTCCCAATTGCCCCAGGGAAGGAAAGGGTTGGTTTCATCCAGAAGAAAGAGACCATTAGTCAGCTGGAGTCTCTGCACTGCCTTCCTTGAACTCTTTAGCAAGACAATGATCTTGACAGCCAGGCACTGTCAACAGACAAGGATTTTCTAAACTCCTTTAGTTTCGTGACTACATTAGAGCGTGGCTGACTAGATCATAGAATTTTACCACAAGACAGAGGGGAAAGGAGCCATGGGTATGCAGAGGAAATGGCAAGAATATTCCTTCTAGGCCAGGAGATTGTGGGAGGAAGAGGAGAGAGGTAGGAGAAGCAGAGAGGGACCCGCCGAGGCTCTTGATCCAGGTGTCCAGGGGAGGGCCAAGCACTCTGCAGAGCCAGGGACATGCTTCCCCATGAGTCCCCAACAGAAGCTCCAGATGTCTAGGAGAAGCCACCAAGTGGCCTCTTTCAACATGGCACAATGGGAGGGGCAACAACTATGGCAGACTCAGCACTTCCGGACACAAGGGACCTTGCTTATGCATCCTGGTGAGGAGACCTGGAGATGCTGGGATGGCTGGCAGAGTGGCCTGCCAGGGGACAAAAAGGCCACTGCAGGTAAGTTCCTGAGACTGAGGCAAACGGCCAAGATCCAGTGATGGGTCCTGGCCAAGAACAACATACCAACAGGTATCGATTGCTTACTAAATGTAAGGCCTTTCTAAGTGCTTTCCATTTATTAGCTCATATTTAATCTTTGAATTAGTTTTGTGAGGTAGGTATTATCATGATCCCCATTTTTCAGATGAGGAAACTGAGCAAGAGTCAACCAGACTCAGTGGTCCCAAGGTCAGAAACCAAGCTAGGGCAGGGCAAAAGACAAGGAATATCCAGAAGATTCTATATGTGTGTAAGGACCCTTTCCTTTCCCACTCCCACTCCCACAAGGACCCTGGAAAGTTCTCCTGAAGGAGAAGCTAAAGAGTGTGGAAATATGAAAAGGTGAGGATTTTTGCATGTTCGAGTGGAGCGTGAGTAAATGTGTGACTTGACTTCATTTCTAGCTTGACCTATCCAAGGCGCTCTGTGGTCTGCAGCAGAGTCAGCTCTGGGTTTGAATCCAGCTGAGCTACTCACTTGCTGTTTGACTCTGAACAGTTTAGTTAACCCTTGAGGGCTTCATTTTCTCCATGTGAAAAGTGATAATAATGGGTGTATATTACTTAGAGCAGAGGCCAGCACACATTTTCTATGAAAGGCTAGAGAGTAAATATTTTAGGCTTTGAAGGTCATAGGATCCCTGTTGCACCCGCTCAACGCTGCTATTGAAGTACAAAAGCAGCCACAATGCAAGAAAGGATGAGCGTGACCGAGTTCCAGTAATACCTATTTACAAAGCAGACAGAGGACTAGACTAGGCCCAACAGCCATAGTATGCTGACCCCTGGGTTGAGTACAGGCTACAACAGTGACAGAGACACCCCAAAATATAGTGTCTTAAATAAGACAAGAGTTTATTTCTCTCCCCTGTCCAGTCTAGAAGTGAGGGGTCCAGGCTGCTAGGGCATTTCTTCTGCACGTGACATTCAGGATCCAGGTTCTTTCTCTCTTTTGCTCTTCCATGCCTAAGGAGCATTCAAGGAACAGCGAGCGCAAGGCTGGATTCAGGAGAGGAGGTCAGAGAGGGTGTGTGTGTGTGTGTGTGTGTTTGTGTGTGTGTGTGTGTGTGTGTGTGTGTGTGTGTCAGAGAAACAGAAAGAAACAAAGACAGAGTGTAGTTTAGGTTCTTAAAGGCCATTGTAGAAATTTGGCTTTTGCTCTGTGGATGGTGGGAAGCCCTGACTTTCCCCCGAGCCACATGCTCTGACTTACATTCTAACAAAATCCCTGCACCCACCAAGTGCAGAACAGACAGGGGGAGGCAGGGAGGCAGCAGGGGCCCAGTGAGGTGGCCACTGCAATAACAAAGGCAAGAGAACACAGTGACTTCCATGAGGGTGGACATGGTCAGATTTTGAACATATTTTGAAATGCAAATTTGCTTTTATTTTATTTTTTCTTCTGAGAAGGTTCAGCTTATCAAAATTGATTCCCCAAAAAACTGTGAGTCAGTGTGTAGGCCAGTCACATCTGAGATACGACCAAAGGCTTCTGGGAACCATATAATTTCTGAGTTTCACAGTAAATAACTCCACATGAGCAGGAACTTGTGTCTTTTTTGTTAGATACCAAATATCCAGTGCTTGGCACAGTGTGCAACTCATAGCAGGCCCTTAACCAATATCTGGGGAAGGAAGGGAGGGAGGGAGAGAGGAACGAAGGGAATTTCTCCAATAAAATGCAAAAATGCAAGAAAGTACACGTACAACAATTAACACAGAGTCTGCCATAAACTAAACCTTTGTGTTACCTTCATAAAGGTGCACACAGTTCCTACTGTATAGAGAACAAGAGCACCAAGTTGAGACAGAGGTGTTGGCACAGGCTGGCCGAGCCCCACCCAGGCCACAGCCTCACAGGTCCCCTAGCTGTGATTCCATAAATCACAAGGACATGGGCTTTCACAGTCTTGATTGCTTGGAACTGAGATGGTTAAAGCTGCAATTCCAAGGTGGCGCCATGTTCATCGCCTCCCACTGGAAAGGCAAAGCACAAGCAGGAAATTGCTAGGTCACCACCCTTAGGCCAGACATGTCACCTCTGGACCTTGCCTTCCTATCTGGAATATGAGGGTATTGGAAGAAAGGCTGCAAAGGATTTCAGGCCCTCATGAGCCATGATTCCAGACTCAGCCCTGGTCCCCCATGTCCTGGACGCTGGAGAGAGTGGCTGGCTAGTGGCACAGGAGAGGGGCCCACATCAGGTGGGCGAGTGGGTGATAAGCAGAAAAGACAGGTCGTGGGAGCCATTGGTCAAGGACTACCTGTCTAGCTTCTCATGTCACCCATGCAGCAAAACAGAGCCCCTCTGCCCCGCTACCCTATGCACATTCTTTACTTGAAACGGGATTACAGAGAAAGCATGGACTTTGGAGTCTAATACATCAGGATCAGCACTTGGCACCTACGAAGCTATGGCTTTTCATGAATTTGAAGATCGAAAAGAGAGCATAGCACAGTGGATAAAAGTACGCCCTCTGGTGCCAGAGTTTCTTGGGTTCAAATCTGAGCTCCTCTACCTGCTGGCTGTGTGACTCCAGACAAGTTCCCTAACCTCTCTGTGCCTCTGTTGATTCATTTGTAAAATGGGGATAATGATTGGGCCTGCCTCACAGAGTTTGTGAGGACTAACTGAGATAACAGGTATAGAGCCTTCAGAATAGCACCTGGCACTGGACAAGGGCCATGTAGGGGTTAAAAATTATAATTATTTTCTGTGTCTCTTTGGGCAAGCCACATGAGCTATCCTGGGTCTCAGCTTCTTCGTCTGTAAAAGGAGATAATAATAGACCTTGCCCGTCGGTTATGAGGATTGGTTGCAAAACTTTACATAAGGTATAAACTATATAAATGTATAAACTAAGATGACCATGGGGTCACTCTTCCTGGCTGCCCTCTGAGCATCTTGAAGACAGTGCAGTGCAGTGGTTAAATGTGTGGGTTCTGGATGAGGGTTGCCAGATTTAGTATTTACAGGATGCTCTATTAAATTTGAATTCGGAAAAAAAAAAGTCATTTTTTTAGCATGAGTATGTGCCATGCAATATTTGGGACATCCTTAACTAAAACAAAACTTGTTGTTTATCTGAAATTCAAATTTAAATGGCAATCCTGCATTTTATCTGACAACCCTATTCTGGAGGTGAACTCGTTTGTGTTCCAGGTCTTATTGGCTGTGCAAACTTGAACTAATTACCTAAGCAGTCTGGGCCATGTTTTCCTAGCTTTGCCACTTTTTAACTGTATTATCCAGGGAAGCGCTCAACATCTTTGGTGCCTCCATTTTCTCATCTGTAAAATGGGGATATGAGACTGCCTGCATCATAGAATAGTCATGAGAACACATGAGTTAAGGCATGTAATGCTCTTTGTCTAGTTCCTGGCAGCCAACAAATACCAACCATTCATTCAATCTTCATCCTTTCAGCAAATATTGAGGAACCCTTTTGGGCTAGGCGTGCTGGGGAAACAGTGGTGACCCACACAGACACAGCCTCTGAAATGAGAGCCTCCTCCTGCCATGGCCTCCCATCCCACCCTCAGCTTCAACGGCTACAGAAAATTGAATGTCAATTTCACGTCTTTAATTTGCTAACAGCTCAGCGAGCATTTGTTTGAATGCACCTATTTTTCCTTTACAAATGCCCACTTTTCCCCTCCCGTAGACCATCATGACTATAAATCATGGTCTATGATTCCATGCTTAGAAAGAGCCAGGGCTACAGCCTGCCATTGGAGGGTTTTACCAGGTTATTTATTGCGACAGAAAATGCAAATGTGTTGGAAGTAAACATAAGGGGAAAAGCTACTTCGGCAGCATGTGTGGAACGTAAATGCAGATGGGAATGGGGGTGTGGAGTGGCATTTTTAGTAAGTAGAGCAGATACTCCACTTTGCTGAAAATATGAAATACCAGGAAATTCTCCTGACTTTCGATGTTACTGAAAGAAATGTAAAGTTGACCTGCTTCCTCTTGCAGGACCCCAGAATGACATTATATTTTGCAATAGTTGGTGCTATTGAATGTGAAAAGCTGATAAAATAGCAAATAAAAACCCAGAAAGGGAATGTCTGGGAGAACAGAGCTTTACTGAACTACATCAACCCTTCTCATCACCTGCACTGCAGAAAGATCCTCTCCCAGTGCTGCCAAATTTCCTTTTACTTGTCTGTTTCATACCAAAAAGATTTTTTCCAAGTGGTTAAAAATATTTTTTTCCTGGTCTCTGTGAGTAACTTGCAAACAGAATTAGGAAACAGGAAGCCCGAACTCCCCAGATCCGCTCAGGGACAAAGAACCATTGCCTTGTTCTGAGTGGCCGACGTTAGAGGGAAAAGGCTTGTTTCCACTCCTGATGTTTCCTTCCACACGGACGGAGCCCCAGGAACACAATACTCCTGCACCAATCTGCGAGCCTGTCCCTGGTGGGATGTCCTAGCAGGGCGGGTGAGGTAGGACCGAGAAACCGGGCCCACTAAAGCCAACCTCACCCTCTCCCTCTGGTCCGCCTGTCGAGCGCAGATGTTTCCTCTGCTCCTCTGCACTGCCAATCTGTTACCAGGTTTGTCAAAATATCTGTTTTGGGGGTCAGCGTTAGGAAACCCACTTGCCTGCAGATAATAAGTCGCAGCCTGCAAGCTTTGCCACACTTTAACTGTGTGACCCGGGGAAGCTCTCAACCTCTTTGCGCCTCCATCAGTAATAAAGGTGCTATTCTGGCAGTTTCCCTGTGTCTCAAGAGCTGCGATATTCAGACTGAGAACCGGGGCTTGTGACAGGGCTACATCAAACCACAGGAGGCGACAGATGACTCTGAGATACCATAGATGGTCTTCAGAGCACCTTCATCTTCCTCAGAGTCAAACACAACCCACAAAACACAGGCTGGAAGACCTTATTGTCACAGAGAAATCTCAGCAGTGGTTAAGGAAATTAAGGTGATTACATTCCTCTTTGACAGTCAATCTCAGTCTAGATTCTGCTGAAATGCCTTCAAGAAATCTCCTCTGATTTTTTAGCTAAATTGATCACTTCCCTCTTTTGATTTTAATTCAGCTGTTTTGCTCACCTGGGCACAAATTATGTGTGGAAATGGCATCTCTCCGTTAAACAATGTGGGAGTGTATGTGCGGCATGGTGTGGTGTGGTATGTGTATGTGTTGGTTCTTAAACTTTCTCAAATTAACGGATTCATTTGGCAGCAACTTCATTCCTATAAGCCAGTGAAAATGGTGATGTATTAGTTATGCCTTACTGCGTAACAGATCACGCCAAACTCAGAAGCTTAAATAGTAAATGCTTATTGTCTCACATAGTTTCTATGGATCAGGAATCCAGAGGTAGCTTAGTAGCAGCACAGGTTTCTCAGGGAGTTGTACTCATGGCGTTGGCCAGATCTGGGATCATCTGAAGGCTCGAGTGGGGTTGACAGAGCCACCTCCAGGACGGTTCACTCTCGTGGTGCTGGTTGTTGGCAGGAGGCTCAGTTCCTCCTATGTGGCCTCTCACAGGCTGCTTGAGTGTCTTCACAACATGGCGGCCAGCCTCCCAGCAAGCCAAGACCTATTCTGGGGAAGCTCACACCAACACTTTGGCCATGTTCTACTCCTTGGAAGCAAATCACTAAGTACAACTCACACTCCAGGGCAGGGAATCAGGCTCCACTTCCTGAAGGCAGGGGCATCAAAGAATTTGCCAGCATGTTTTAAAACCACCATAGGTAACATGGTACAGAAAGATAGCAGAGGCAGAAGAATGTTAAAATTTACTGAATTTACAATAGAAAGAATAAAATATATTCATGTTTGAGAATTGGTAGCTTCTTCCCCTCTGCCCAGGAAACTGATGCAGAGAAATGGGGCAGAGGGCCGGACAACAGAGTGTGACAGAAGGGGGAGTTTCATCCCAGAGTGCAGAGCAGGGACTGGCGGTGGCTGCTGGTTGTGGGTGGCGGGAGATCAAGAGGCTGCGGGGACTGGATTTCAGAAGCAGCATGTGGATGGTTATGAACAGGCTTTCTTCTTCTCGCAGGGACACAGTACAGGTCAGAATCAGTTGCATGACTATTTGGTTCGGGGGCCGTTTCAGTAAGTGCTGCACTGCGGTGAGACGGGATCACATGGATCAAGTTATTTATTCAGGTTACATTCACATTCTCTGAGAATTTCTACCCCATGTAAAATGGCAAGAAAGCACTGTTTTTGAAGCTTCTTAAATGCCTTTGTATCTTTCTTAAGACTTTTGTATTCTCAGTACTAGCACAGAATGCTCACATAGTGGGTACTCAAAATTAGCAGAACAGACTCAAGTAAAAAAGTTAATTTGGATTTTCGTGTGATTTGTGATCCAAAGGGACAGGAAAATGATGTAAACCTGAAATAAAAATATTTGGGGGTGGCAATGTGTCTAGAATTCTTAGATGAGTTAAGAGAAACAAACGCAAGAAACTAGGAGTAAATCACCGCAGGATGAGCAGGGTTAAGCCTGGCCCAGGACGAGCCTCAAGAGTGCTACTTTCTCCTGAGGCCCCAGCCCTACTTTCATACTCTCCACAGCCCACACTACCCTTGAAAGCAAACAGGGAGATGGCAGAACTGCTGGGCTGGCGACACAACCTGGAATCTTTCAGCGCTGCAATCGGAGGTGCTGATCAGAGCTCTGCGTCACTTCTCGGAGTGATGGATGGTATGAGATAAGGCACAGAGAACCGGACTTGTTTCTCTTTGCCCCAAACAACTGTTCATGGAAGATGAAGAGAACTTAGCTCTACTTTCTCTCTTGGTTTTTCGCAGACTCACTGGAGTAGACACCTAAAGATGTGTACAGGAGCATGCTTTTTGGGGCCTCCATACAGATTCCAGCAAGTACTAAGAATTTTGGGGTAGCATTTCCATGACTGTCGGCCTCTCTTCCTGTGTTGCATTGGTTTGCTGTCTGGCTGAAGGCAGGAGCAGGAAGATTTCACAGCAAGACACTGCCTAGAGCAGAGGCCAGGAAGTAGGGTTTGCCCAAGGCCTTCAGTCTCAGCTCTGCTACCAATTTGTCAGAAAAAAAATCATTTGTGCCAATTATACCCTGGTTAGTAAAGGGTTGTCCTGCCTGGGATGCAAGTACAGAAGCCAATTGCAAGGACAGGTGATCAATGAAGGTGACACATTGCTTATGCCTCCAATTCTTCTCGGTCCTCAATTTGCTTTCTGAGAAACAGAAAATAAATGTACTTGCCTTGCTAATGGGTATGTGGTCAAGACTGGGCAATTTACACAGAGCACGTTAGTTCCAAGATGAAATGCACTGAGATATTAGGATTAGTCTCTGCTTTAATGAGTTTCTGACTTGCAGGTTTGAAAAAATTTTGTTCTTTTCTGCACTTCTCCACAAACACAAAACAATGATTTAATGGTAAAACAACAATGAAAAGAAACAAAGCCCTTCTCCTCTCTATGCTGGTCAAAAGGGTACTTCCCCTGGCCTGAAATAATCTTTTCTCCCATGAAGTTATTATCTGTATTCACAGCTCACATTCCACTGAAATGCATGGGGTCCAGGTAAACGGTTGCTTATCGTTAGTGTCTACTCTGATCAGCTGGGCATCCATGCTGTTTGGTTGGTGCCTGTGATGGACACACTTTAGGGTGACTCCCCCCAGCCCCCTGAATCATGTTCTTGTATAATCCCTTTCCCTTGAGGGCAGAACTTGTGACCTGCTTCAAACCAGCAGGACAGGGCAAAGGTGATGGGGCACCTGGTTGTCACTGCTAACCGTTTCATGCCTTGCACAGTCACGCATTATTTTGTCATGCAGAATTTTACCTAGACCCCATGTTGTTGACTATAGCTTCAGGCACCTATGACTTTCCCTCTTAACTAGATTTTAAGTCTTATGAGAGCAAGAACTCTGTTCTTGAACATTTTAAAAAGCCTCACAGCATATCAAAGTACTTGGCACACAGTAAGTATATGTGATTTGAGTTTTTGACCCTTCATTTGTCCAACTAAAGCAAATGAGTCTTAGATTAAGACACACGCAGGAAACACTGCACAGCTACTATGTGCCAGGTTAGATCCCAGACATGCAGAGAACAAGTCAAAAGTCCTGCCCTCCAGGAGTTCATGGTTTAATCAGCCAATGGGGTCTTACAATCTCACCTCCCTTTACCATATAGAATCAGAAGACACCTGAAGAGTACTAGTTCTTTGTCAGTCTAACGGGATTATAATTCCACAGATGGGGTAGAGGTGTAACTGTAAAGTTCTTCAGTGAGTGTTTAGTGACTTTTTAGTTTGCAAGTAGAAGCAGTAGAAGACCCTGGTGGTTGCCATCTGCCATTTAAGCAGGGAGTGAGCCCCCAAAACACTGCTGTCCCTCAGTTGCCCAGCATGGCATCCCTTCAAATCTACGACTCAAGTGGGCATATCTATATTCAAGCAAACCAGAGATCAAAGCTACATGAGGCACAAAGCACTTTTTATTCATAGGCTTGCAGAGTATATCGAATTAAGAGGCATATGATTTGTTAACTCTATTTACCAAAAAGAGCTGAATATACATACAGCCTAAAATGCATCCATTGTGGTCAGCATATGGCAAAACTTGCTTCCACATACATATAAACTATTCTTATTTTACCTAAGTTATGCATTGAAAATACATAAAAATGGTACCAAATGGCATACTGGCCTATTTTGTCACAATTTTTACACATTCCTGATAGTCAAAGGGATTAATAGGGAATGCATAGTTTCCTTACTAGAAAAAAAGTAGATTTTGATACAAACAATGGAACACAGTAAGGGTAAGAGTGCCTTGGTTAGGTCGCAGTAGCTTTACAATATAGTTCTTATTCAACTAGCGTTACAATTGGTTCTTTTCATTAGTAATTGGGATGCTATTCATTTGCCTGGTCATTCTACCTTCTGCATGCCTGGCTGAGGCAGAGGAAATCAGTATCACTTTGTCTTTTCTTCCAGTTCATTTCTACTTTACCCAGTTTCCTCCAGGCCATCTGTCCTGCTTTTCCACCCATTCCCTTTCCTTGTCGCCCCAAATCTGGACCATCTTTCTTGCTGCATCAGCAACTAGATCATTGTATTTCACTCCAGGAAGCTGTTAAACAGGATCTTTGGCCACTGCCTAATTAAAGAACTTTCTTTCACAGCTGTAAATGAGGGGCCGATACCTCTGCGGAAGAGTCGGGAAGCTGGTTAAAGAGATTTTTCCTTCGGTGACATGCAGAGACACCCCTCCTGCAGATCCTTCATCTCTCTCTCCTCATACCCCAGGCCGGAGAAATTTCCATCACGATTGCTCCTGGCAGCCAAACCTCTGGCATCCCACACTGATTTCTTTCCTAAAAATACACAGCTTCTCACTCCATGGGGAAGAAAACTGCAACACTGCCATTTCCAGCGTGCTCCCTAAAGGCTGATGACGGCCGGGAGCAATTCATCATCACTCGTGCATTCGGGTTTTTAATTTTTCCTTCACAGAACTCTTCTTGTTTATCTTCTAGACATTGCGACATGAACCAGATGCATCTCGACCTTAGCATCCCTCTCGTAGCTCTGTGGGGGCTGGAGAGGGGGAAAAACATTCGTGCCACCTAGAAATCCTCTCTAGAATAACAGAAAACTATCTGAAATTTCTGGAAGACTTTCCAAAGTGGGGCCTCACATATAGTGGCAGTTCCAGAATGTTCATTAATTGTTAAATGGACCAGTTGATTGAATGGTGTCTATTTGGCATGATTTTCCTTCTGGCTGTGTGTATTTTGTTCCACTTTTTATTTTATCTCAAGGTACTGCTATATTCAAAATCATGATAAAAATGAAATTCTTTCTCTGGGAGGGTATAGTAGAATGTCATATAAAGAAAATACAATGCCCACTGATCAGAAGGAAAGTTCTAGAATGGCCACTCCCTACTGGATAACCATGGGCAGGCAATCCATTTAGATTTCGTGTCTATGTTCTTCTTTCTGAAATTAGAGTAATACCTGACTTCCAATAAACTGTAGAACTATTTATGAACAAATGAGATGGACACCAATGTTCATTGAAAAAATATAAAGCTTTGCTGAAACGCAAGATGGGCTTATCATCCACCGCCTGAGAACACAGTGCTCTTCACATGTAAGGTTTGTTTTTTGAGTTTTGATGAGAGGCCTATTCCTTATGGAGTCTGGGGGCAAGTCCTCCCTTCAAGGGAGGGCTGCATGGAGGGGGCAGTCCAGGAGCCTAGGCAAAGAGATTATAAAGGAGAAACAAGGGGACCAGGTGCCACCCAGGGGAGGCGGGTGGGAGGAAAGGAGCAAGAGCTGCCCCCGCAGGCTGATCTCCACAGGGGACAGTCCACACATTTCTCTGCCTTGGGCATTTGCCGTCGTTTAGTTGGTTTTGTGTTTTATGTTATTACTGGAAGAAAGCCTCTTGCAGAATTTGTTTGAAACTTCAGGGATTCTTGGGCTGAAGCAGTAAGATTAATGGAGCAAACTTCCACTACCTCGTGCCAAGAACATCTACGTTCCTTTAGGAAGTTGGCCAGAACAAATTCCTCCTCCCACAGCACAGGCGCTCTGTAGATTGCAGGCTCTAGTCTTGTACAAAATCAAAAGAAGGAAGGAAGGAAGGAAGGAAGGAAGGAAGGAAGGAAGGCAGGCAGGCAGGCAGGGAGGGAAGACCTGACTGTAGCTGAGTAGATCACCCACTTCTCACACCCCACCCATCACCTGTTTAGATCTTTCTTTCACCCCCTAAAACCCCATCTGGACTCAACAAATCCCCTCCTCCCAAGCCCAGCACCCTGTGCTTCCTGGTTTTCCAGATTCCGGGCACTGGTGAGCAGAGTGGTCAGAGCGGGCGGTCAGTCCCTGACTCACCCTCAGAGCACAGCTGGGACCTTGGTATAGCTCTGCAGTGACAGCACCGTGAGAAGATGCCCCGGTTGCTTTCCCTAGAGGCGGCTGGAATCGGGAACATCACTTCGACCTGGCAAAGTGCTGGGATTGTCTAAATGTCTCCTACACTATTTGCCAAGTATCGGTTTTTCTGCACAGGCTTATCTGAGGGGTTCCATGCTAGTGAAAGGATAGCTTGCCCATCTTTACAGCCGGAAGAACAGCAGAGTTTTCTCATTTCAGCCTCCAATGTGGGGATCTGGGCATTTGTAGTCCGTTCGAATAAACCAAGAAAGTGAAAGACTACAGAAGAGTGATTTATGCTTTTAAAATGAAAACAAACCACTTTTCTCCTGTTTGCTCCATATTTAGTAGAAGTTTCAAACAACAACACTAGTATGCGTGCGTGAGTTAGTTCATTAAAACCCTTGGTTTCCTAGGGTGGAAGCCTCAGCCTGCCATCCCGGAATATACCCCAAACATCAATGCAGCCTTCTCTGAGTGCTATTTATATTGCCTCAGTCTGCATTGCTTAAATCAGGAAACAAACACATTCATATTTGTGGCAAAACATCTACCTACTCATGACATGGCAAATAATCATTAAAAAATAATAATACAGTACAACGTGATTGTGCCACTTTCACGGCTAGAAGTGAAGTTGTAGGGTTACTCTTTCAGAGCTACCCCTAAAAGCATTCACTTCTTATTCTCTGAAGAGAACCAGCTACCTGGGCAGACCATTCACTAGGAACCTTCCATTCGATTGGATTCCATGAGCTCCTCTGTTGCCTGTGGCGAAAAGGCGCAATTTGAAATAGGCCACCTGGTCCCCACCTGGTTTGTGGACTTCAGCTTGTCTGGCCCCATAGTTGGCCTCTACTGATCAGCCTGAGGTCCCAGCCTGTCCAGGATGACCCTGCTGCCAATATGTGGCCCCTTGTGGGTGTGGGGGTCCTGGGGGGAGGAGGGTTCCTTTGCTAAAGTACTGGAGGAGGAGAAGTGTTACTATCACAAGTATCCGGGTTGCGATCTGGTGTCTGCAGCACCTTCAGGAGGGCTACACTAGCAGCAGAAATAGCAGCAACTCAACAAAACACGACTGTTATGTGATTAGGGAGGTAGGCAGATGGGCAGGTAGGGAAGTTGGTATTCAATTACTTGAAATATTAAGTTGTCCAGAGGGCAAAGACACGCATAAATCAAAGAGCCACCTCCAGGTTTCAAAGCACATGAAGACCTATGGAAAGTCTCTTTGACTCCATAAAATCTCACTTCAAAAATTCTACCGAATGCTCATCAGATGGAAATACCTGTTTCATCCCTCTACAGGATGGAACAAAAAGCACCATTCAGTCTTTGGCCTGTCTGCTTGTTACCCACAAACTCAAAGGACAGGTTCGGAGAAGCAGATGAGTCCTGAAGAGCATCAAACAAGCCTTATTGCTCCAGCCACCACGAGGGTCAGCTTTGAACCAGAAGAAAGAGGGAAAACTCCTTTGTCTCACTCCTGAGCCCTCGTCCCGTGCTGGGCCTACACATGTGTCACCAGGATGTTTTCTTTGTGGCAGAGGAAGCAATGTCAAACATTAAATAGTTACTATACCCATGACAAGCATCCATGCTGGCCAACAAAATAGCCAAGGTTCTGCTATTAAGGAGGATTCGGGGGGCTGGGCCTTACTTTCAGGAAACTAGGATGGCTCAAAATAGCACTGCTGAGTGGTACAAGATTTTTAAACTAATCATCAGCAAATCTTTTCAGCTGACTTTGGCTTTAAGCGTTCTTACCAAAAAGACTGCTAAAATGGAATGAGAAGGGCCCATAGTTTGTTTGGTTGGTTTTTTATTTCGTTATAAGAGCCGTCCCATCTTATCCAATTTTCTCCTTCCTCATTAAAAAGAAAAAAAAGTGGAAAAGAAAAAGCACGTTACTTTTCTAGATGGTAAGAGTAAATGCTATACTCTTTTCTCAGAAATTACAGGCTTTAAGATGTCTTTTTAAATGGCAGAAGGGGTATGTCATGCAGTTAGCCAATAAATGCAATTCCTGATTAAAATGTGAGTTCTAAAAGTTGGAAAACTTCTAACTATTTCCCCAGTGCATTTTTAATCTTGGAGCGCTGAGACTGGTTTTGTTTATTTGTTTATTTTTCTTCTTGGTCCTCTCTTATGAGGGCTAATGCTACATGTCTTTTAAATTCACCCACCGCACCTTCACAAACTTAAGTCAACAATGATGTGTTCGAAAATCTTTGTTTTCCCTTTAAAACTGGATGCAAAAAAGAAATCTCTCCTGTCGGTGGAGACGGCTGTGAAAGAACGAGGCGCCTGCACATAAATCTCCTTAAACTTTTTGAACAGCTGCTTCTCTCTATCCCACTGGTATATCTGGGAGAACGTATAGTCGCTCCCCAGGGCCAGGTAGTGATTATCTTTAAAAGAAAAGGGCTGTAGGGTCATGGCCCCCCGGGATGGAAGAGCCTGGATCTCCACAAACTGCTTACTGTTCCACTTCATGACCCTGGAGTCCCCGATGAAGCGGGTTAGGGAGAGGTAGAGGGCATTCTGCATCCGGAAGCTCTTCACGGCCAGCACGTCCTCCATGTTGGGGATGTCGCCATGGGGGACAAACTTCTTAGAGCTTTTATTCCACTGGAGGATGATGGGAACCTGGGAGCGGCTGGACAGGATTAGATGCGATTTTCCATCTATATCCACAAACTCTGCATCCGTGTCCCTGAACCACTCGTGCAGGGACTGGTAAGAGTAGAATCCTTTGCTGTTCCATTTATAAACTGTGGACAGACCCGCTTTAGAGCTGTCTGCGATGACGAAGAACGTCTCGTCGTCGATCTGAAACAGCTCGATGTCGTTGGGCTTGGAAATGCGAGACACTTCTATGTCTTGGAATTTGACAAACTTGGTCCAGTTCTC
>RJWJ010021896.1:0-27410 GCA_004363605.1 Indri indri | reverse complement strand
CCCCCCCCCCATTTTACCTTGTTCATTCCTTCACTTTCTTCAGATCTGTGCTCAAATATCATTTTGGCAGGGAGGCCTTCCCTGACCACTCTATCCAAAATGGCAACCCCCACGGCCTTTCTCTGGCATTTCTCTCTGGCTGTTTATCCCCTCCTGACCTATTTGTTTATCTGCTTGTTCTGTGTCTCTTGCAATTATTCCCTTCCTCTTACCTCTTGGCACTTCTCACTACCTGACATATTTATATGTTTATTTTTGGGTTGTCTGGCTCCCCTGGCATGTCACGGGTGCTCAGTAAATATTTAGGTAATAAATCAAGGTTGGGCTTCCACTCGCGCAATCAACCAAGAATTATTGAGCAAGCCTTATTTTCCAGGCACTGCAAAGATGCAGAAAATGAAAAGACATGGTCCTTGCTCGTTAAAATCCCCCAGACTAGCAGGAGTGGATGGACAACAATTTGTCATAGGAAGGCCCAAGATGTGGGGAACATCGAGGAGGCTTCACTGAAGAGTTGAAAAGGACTGAGATTTAGGCCGGGCGCGGTGGCTCACTCATGTAATCCTAGCACTCTGGGAGGCCGAGGCAGGAGGATCCCTTGAGGTCAGGAGTTCGAGACCAGCCTGAGCAAGAGCGAAACCCCGTCTCTACTAAAAATAGAAAAAATTAGCCAGTCAACTAAAAATAGAAACAAAAAATTAGCCAGGCATCGTGGCGTGTGCCTGCAGTCCCAGCTACTCAGGAGGCTGAGGCAGGAAGGTCACTTGAGCCCAAGAGCTTGAGCTCGCTGTGAGCTAGGCTGATGCCACAGCACTCACTCTAGCCCAGGCAACAAAGTGAGACTCTTTCTCAAAAAAAAGAAAAGAAAAAGACTGAGATTTTTCTCTGAAGGCCGAGGAAAGGTTCTACAGGTGTTCAAAGTCACCGAGATATAAGAGAACATAGCTTGTTCAGGGAACTTCAATATTCTGAGGCTAGAGCTCCAGATGTGTAGGAGACAAGGGTGGCACTTCATCACCTGATTATTTGTTTATCTGTTGATCTGTCCCCTCTCTCTTTCCCCCTACCTCTTGGGTTTATCACCTTCTGAGCAAGCCCCCAGAGCCTGACCCTGAAGGGTCACCACTTGGAGTTTGATACCTGCAGGTGGCAGAGCACGTGGTCAAGAAGACAGAAAGGGGAAAACAAAGTAGGGAGCCCAGTAGCTATGCTGTTGGTACAAAGCCCTCATTATTTCTGCTTGCAGATGGCTATGGTACTTAAGGAAGCTGCCAAGGCAGATTAAAATCAATCAAGAATGTAGAATATGGGTCTTAAGTTCAACAGACAGAACTACTAGCGAGGGAGTCGTTGCTATACAAAAGCCTCCCTGTTTCAGCATAGGTTGAAGTAGGGCAATGTTCAGGGAAAGGCTGGTTAACCAACCCAGCATGTAATTGAGTCTGTTCTTTTCTCTGTTCTACTAATGATTCATTAAGCAGAGTGTACCACTCACTGCGATCCAGACTCATGACTTCAAATCAAACACAGGAGGCCAATTTCTGCAAAGTATAGGAAGGAAATAGTTAGTGCTCTCGGCTTGGTTAGGGCAGGCTGCAGAGGCAGGAATCCTGCAATTGCTTTTCTCTGGGAAAGGTGTTGTAGGAAAACTACAGCTTCAGACCTAGACAGAGAACAGGTACTAGAAAAAGTCTAGGCTACTGATAAACACATTATCTTGGACTTGGTTACCACTGTGGCAATTTTTTAAACAAACCTAAAAGTAATTACGAAGTTAGGACATTTTAGCTATAGTTAAATTGTTAGGTTAGAGAAAGAAACAGACAATTGGCACTAAATATTTTAAATGTAAATATTATAGTATTAAGAAATTATATTTGATCTTCGATTCTTTAAGGAGAGCTGAGAATTATTAGAAAGCTACTGTGCAGGGAATTAATATTTATAATAATATTCACATTCCATTGTATACCTATGTACTAAGCATTATGATAGGTCCTTGGCATACTTTATCTCGTCTTCAAAATAACTTTCTGAAATATGTGTGTGTGTGTGTGTGTGTGTGTGTGTGTGTGTGTATTTTTTTAAGACAAGGTCTTGCTCTGTTGCTCTTGCTCTGTTGCCCAGGCTACAGTGGCCTGATCATAGCTCACTGTAACCTCCAACTCCCCACTCAGGTGATCCTCCTACCTGAGCCTCGAGAGTAGCTAGGACTACAGGAGTGTGCCAACACACCCAGCTAATTTTTAAATTTTTTGTCGAGATGGGGGTCTCACCATGTTGCCCAGGCTGGTCTCAAACTCCTGGGCTCAAGAGATCCTCCCCCTCAGCCTCCCAAAGTGCTGGGATTAAGGTGTGAGCCACCCACACCCAGATGAAATATATATATATTCTTAACCTCATTTAACAGATGAGAAATCTGAGGTTCTGAGATATTAAGCAAGCTGACTAAGGCATAAGAAAAAGTCGAGATTTAAAGCTTAGGTCTACCTAACTTGGAGAAATACTGTTTTGTGTGGTGCCCTGAAAAGCTCTTTCAGGCTTTTGTGGCAAACACCAAGCGCCTTCCAAAACAAAGTCCTGTCAGAGAAAGAACAAGTGGAAATTAGGAAAGTATTTTTTCTTACTGTGAATTTGCAATGATGGAAATCACAGTGAGGAGTCACAGTTTCTCTAGTAGTTGTGAAAAGTCCTGATTCCCTGCCTTTAAATTAGGAGATATCCACAAGTGCAAAGAAAGCAGTTGAAGGAAAGACTGCCATTTGAGAGGAAGCAAGCCACCTTCATTTAAGGTTAAGTCGTGAATAGAAATGAGGCATAAAATAAGAAAGCATCTTCATGAGAAACACACACAAGCCTTAAGAAAAGAGCCTCTTCCTTGAGGGCGTGTGTGTTAGGTGTTATGGGGGCAATTCGAAGGAGATTCTAGACATTGGTCTTCTAGCCCATTGTACCTGACTATTTCGAGATTTCTGACACATAATTCATGAAACACTTCATTTCTGTTTAGAGTGGACACACACATCCCAAAACAACAGCAGATTTGAACTGGGCTTTTCAGGATCACTGAAATGAAAGGACCCTTAAGGTTCAGACTGTTCATCCCTTCTTTGAACATCACCAACATCTGGTAGCACATCTACTTTGATTCCAGATTCCTAATTATTACATAATACTTGTTTATATTTTATCTGAAATCTACCACCCTGTAACTTTTATCCATCAATCCTTGTTTTCCTCTTGGAACTAGAATTCTAGCTTACACCCCATCTCTTTAAATGCTGTAAGACAGCCATCCTTTTGCCTGTAAATATTTTATTTCCTGAGCTAACTCTCCTCACTCATTTTGGCTGTTGCTCATACGTCATGATTTATACCACTATATGATATGACTCCTATGAAGGAGTTGAAGTTGGTCTATGTTACCTCATGAAATATGTTTCCCGGAATTGAACATAATAAAAGTACGGTAAGATTGATTATCAAAGTATGGAACAGTCAGAATATTATATTTCTGTTTAAATAGCCCAGGAATCCTTTGGTTCCTTCCCCTTCTGTTCTGCAGCCTCGTCATGCCCTTGGCTCTGACTGGATTCAGGCCTTAAAATCCTCAAGTCTTCTTTTCCACATGCTGCTATTTAGCACGTTTTCCCTACATCCTTAACTTTGGTTCCAAGGATAGAACATTAAAACTCATCCTATTTAAATTTCATTTTAATAGACATGGCCATTTCTGCATTTATTTATGCATTTATCCTGCCTTATTCCAAAAGATACTAGGTGGCTCATACATCATCCCTGGGCCCACGCCAGCTTGGATCCCGCTTTGTCATCGGATTTATTCACATTCCCTCCCAGCTTCTTGTTCTCCATACACTGATACCCAGGCCGACTCAGCCCACACCTAGTTTGCTTAAAGAAGTGTTGTAAAAAACATGTTAGGAAAACAGCCCTGTTCAATACAGATCTTTGGCACAATTTGCCAGATTTGACAAAGATAGATCCACAAATCAGCATTCTTACGATAGATTGGCTATGTTGCTAAATTATTTTATCATCCATCCAGTTTTTCAACCTCTTCCACAAGGATGCCATGAAAGATTAAAAAATGCCTTGCAGATACACAGAAACTCTATGTCCACAGGATTCCTTTGGTCTACTAGTCTAATAAACAAAAGAAACCACGTCTTGTCTATCATGCTGTCTTTTCTTAGTAAATTCATGTTGTTTTCTTTAAGGATCACCTCTTCTCTCTCTGGAAGTTCACACACCACTCATTTGCTATTCTTAACAGAGAATTAATGCTGAAATCCCTGGTTAACATCTGCATCATCTACCTTCTCCCCATTTTTGAAAGGCAGAACATTTACCCATCTCCTGTCTTCAGGAAGTGCTTCTATTTCCCCCAGATTGCAGATGATATTTTACAGATCTTTTTTGAAAATTGCTCCACATTCTCAGATATGATTTGTCCAGAGCTAAAGACTTGCATTCTTTTACTTTGCATTGTTGGAACGGGAATGATGGTGGTAGGGGGAGAGAACAATTTCTCCAAAGAATAGGGGTACTGTTTTCAAAAGGAGTGAGGGATACTGGGCAAACAAAACAGATTCCATTGAAGTAGTGAACCTTCAAATTCAAATAGCCTTCAGCAAGACTCGGTTCTCTCCAGCTAGTCTTTCTTGCATTACCATTACAGGTCTGTGTTGTTCTTGCGCTTAGAGTCTTTGATTGCTATCTCCCCTCCTAGGGTTTTTATGTGCCTTTTATAATCTGAGCTCCTGGGAGAGCCTCAGCCTCTCTCACTAGCAAATTTAGTGTCTTGGATAACTTCCTCCATGCTGTGGACTTAATGTTTGTGTCCCCCTTAACGTTCATATGTTGAAACCTTAATCCCCAATGTGATGATATTTGGAAGTAGAGCCCTCATGATGGAATTGTAATAATTCCCTTATAAGAAGAGACTCGAGAGACCTTGCTTCCCCTCACTCTATCTCCCCATCTTGTGAGGATACAATGAGAAGATGGCTGTCCACAAACTAGGAAGAGAGCCCTCGACAGACACCGAATCAACCGACTCCTTGATCTTGAACTTCCTGGACTCCAGAACTGTGAGAAATAAGTATTTGTTGTTTAAGCCACCTAACCTCTGGTATTCTGTTATAGCTGCCCAAACTAAGATACTCCACTGTTATTAATAAGGGGCTCTAGTCCCTTCATACAGACAACAGTCCCTTATGCTTGTTTGTAATTGACATTTCCTGGAGGTAAATATATTCATTCAGCTTTATTGCTTTTAGTAGGCCCATTTCCATGGTTTCTGTTACCAATGTGATTGAAAATTAGCCAGAGACCAGAGAAGACGAAGCCATTGTGGGCTTCCAAGGTCAACAGGCTAGGAAATATATTATTCCATTATCAGGATGAAAACTGAATCCTCACAGTAACCTTCCTAATTGTGTGCTTACCTTGTTTTTATACTTTCTAAGTGAACAAGAACAAAGCCACTTGCTGCTATTCTCATTAACACTAATGATCAATAAGTAGAAAAAAAATTTTTTGCTGATTCTTATATTTTGTTCAACATTATGTATGCTTAATTTAGAGCTTATTAGGGCATTGCCAGTTTTGCTCATTATCTCCTCTACAAGATGAATGTGTTTCTTAGGCAAGTAGTTAGCATGAAGCAACAATGACTGACTCAGTTTTTGTAATTAAGCAAGGGTTTCAGTTATATTTGCTGGGGGAAGGGAGAGAAGAAGCAAGCATTAGCATTTAATATTGACTTATTTTAGATACTCCCAAGAGAAAGAGGTACTGAAAACAATTTCAGTGCTGAATATGAATGACCAGAGCTGATTTGGCGTCCAAGGGAAATGTTTGGCCTTGCATCCTTCCCTAAGATCCTTTGAGGTTCTTTCCATCCATTAAAATCATGCTCTGAAATGAAGTACTAATACATGCTACAACATGAATGAACCCTGAAAACATTACGCAAAGTGAAAGAAGCCAGATACAAATGACCACATATTGTATGATTCAATTTATATAGAATGGCCAGAACAGGCAAATCCATAGACAGGAAAACAGATTAGTGGATGCCAGGGACTGGAGGGAATAGGGAGATTGTGGGGTGATGGCTAAGGGGCATAACGTTTCTTTTTAGAGTGATTGTGGTGATGGATACACAACTCTGTGTATACACTAAAGGCCACTGAATTGTACACTATAAATGGGTGAATTGGGTAGTGTGTGAATTTTATCTCGATAAAGCTGTTTTTTAAAAAAATCCCACTCTTCCTATTGCCATCATATACTCCTCCTCTTTTCTTGGCATCTTTAGCAACTCGGTGATCCAGTTTTTCTATCAGGTCTCGATAACATCCTGAATGACTGTGACATCCACATGGATGACTCACCACTCAACACCCCAGTGAGTCTCCTTTGATCTTTGCTTCTCCGATGACCTTCAGTTCCTTTCCTCTCGGCCACCCACTCCACTCTTGATTGCTGCATGCCTCACCTGAACCGCTCACCCACCCTACCTCTGACACAACGAACCTACATCTCTCAGAACACAACTTCCCATACTTCCAGATGTCTCGCTCAGTTGCTCCAACTATAACCTGGATTTTGAAGGCACAGGGGCCTTCCTCTTCTTCAACCCCATCACTTTCTCTCTTTCTGCTCTATCAGCATCCACAACCTCCCTGCCTGCCCTGCAACTCCCTGATTTCATTTTCACTGCTTTCCTTGTCTGGCTTGAATTCCACACTTGTCACTTCAGTCTCTTGTCCTTCTGTCTCAGTTATCTGGCAAATCTCAACCCTCCATCAGTGCAACTAATTACAGAGTGGCCTTGTCACAGATCTCATCTCAACTGTACTCTCAGTGCCCTCATCTATCCTTCCATATTGCTCCAGAAGCTTCTGTCCAGTTTTCCAAGGTCTCTAGTAGAAACCCACTCCACACATTTCAACCCGTCTTCACCTCCACCTCCCTCTTCATGCCCAGCAGATGATCTTACGTGCTCCTGTATGGCAGACAGGAAGAAACGCCTTCCTTACCAAGAAGTTTTAGTCAACATTTCCCCTTACCCAGGCAAGGCTGTCACCTAGACTCCAGAGACAGGACTACCAGCATGGGAATAAAGACTCAGCATTTTAATACATTTGGGGGATATGTTTCTCTTTAAGCAAACTATATGCTTACCTAAATCCTTTCTTCCTCCCCTACCAGTCGCTGTTCTGAGCAAAATGGCAGAAATTTCCCTTTGTTTATTTAAAGTTTCTCCACCTGTATCCTGGCTTGCATCATCTCCTGACTACTCAGTGTCCCTGCAGTGTTATTTACACCTTTTCCGCGTAACTTCAGCTTTTCTCCCTCTACTGACTCCTTCCCATCAGCATGCCTCTCCTTCCTCAGGCAACAACAGCACCTCTACTTTGATGCCACACCCCTCTCTCCAGCTACCTCTCTAATTTTTTCCTCTTCTTTAAATCCAAACCTACTAAAAGAGCTGTCTCCACTCTGCCTTTCCACTTTTTCCTTCATATGCTACAGTCGGTATTTCTACACATCACTTCACTCAAATGGCATTTTTAAAAAATCCAGTGAGCCCTTTTGGTTCCTACTTGAATTCTCACAAATATTTGGCACATTTGACAACCTTCTCCTGCTTATCAGGGTCTCTTCCTTTAGCTTCATGAATCTACATACTTCTGGATTTCTTCTCATATCTTCTTTTGAGGCTCTTATGCTGCCTGTCCCCTAAAAGTTAGTATTCCTGAGTTGCATCCCGGGTATTTTGTTGTTGTCGTTGTTGTTTTAGAGACAGAGTCTTGCTCTATTGCCCAGGCTGTAGTGCAGTGGTGTCGTCATAACTCACTGCAGCCTGAAACTCTTGAGCTCAGGTGATCCTCCTGCCTCAATCTCACGAGTAGCTGGGACATGTGCACACCACCATGCCTGGCTAATTTTTTTTTAATTTCAGAATATTACAGGGGTACAAATATTTTGGTTACATGATTTGCTTTTGTGTTGTTTGAGTCAAAGTTATATGTGTGCCCCTCACCAAAATATCATGCATTGTACCCACCAGGTGCAAATTTACCCCTCCCACCTGCTTGGTTTCTGTTGAGTTTTACTACTGTATGTGCACATGGATGTTGATCAATTAGTTCCAATTTAATAGTGAGTACATGTGGTATTCGTTTCTCCATTCTTGCAATACTTCGCTTAGAAGAATGGTCTCCAGTTCCATCCAGGTTGTTACAAAAGGTATTAGTGCACCATTTCTTTATAGCTGAGTAGTACTCCATGGTATAGATATACATTTTATTCATCCACTCACGTATTGATGGGCTCTTGGGTGGATTCCACATCTTTGTGATTATGAACTGTGCTGCAATAAACATTTGAGTGCACGTGTCTTTTTGATAAAATGATCAGCTAATTTTTAAAATTTTTGTAGAGACAGGGTTTCAGTGTGTTTCCCAGGCTGGTCTCGAACTCCTGACCTCAAGCAATCCTCCTGCTTGAGCCTCCCAAAGTGCTGGGATTACAGGCATGAACCACCATGCCCGGCCACATCCTGGATATTTGTATAAATGATCTATTAATGTGTAACAAGTTATTACAAACTTAGCAGTTTAAAACACCATTCATTTATTACCTCTCAGTTTCTGTGGGTCAGGAGTCCAGACATGGGTTAACTGGGTCTTCTGCTCAGATTTCACAAGGCTGAAATCAAGGTGTTGGCTGGAGCTGTGTTCTCATCTAGAGGTCAGTGTCCCCTTCCAAGCTCATTCAGGTTGTTGGCAGAATTCACTTCCTTGTGACTGAGTTCCTGTTTTTTGTTGGCTATTGGCTGGGCTGTTCTCACCTGCAGAGGCTACTCTCAGGTCCTTCCATGTGACCCCTCCATCCCAGCAATAAAGTAACTCCTTCCTGTTGAATCCATCTTGGGCTTCAAATCTCTCTGACTTCTTTTTCTACCAGCCATAGAAAATTCTCTTCTTTTCAAGAGCCCCATATGGTTAAGTTGGGCCCACCTGGATAATCTCTCTGTCTTAAGGTCAATTAGTTAGTAATCTTAAATTATATCTGCAAATTCCCTTTTGCCAGGTAACTTAACATAATCATGGAAGTAACACAAGGTAGGGAACCTCATGGGAACCATCTTATAATTCTGCTTTCCATAGTTTTAAAAACATTATTATTATTGTATCCATTCTCCTAGAGTGATCTCATCCTCCTACTCAGCTTTATTTACCAGCTCTATGCTGATGACTAACAAATCTCTAGCCAGCTCCAACCTCACGCCTGAGCCTTTAGACCTATATCAACAACTCCCACTGTTCCCTTGAAGGCCCCACAGATACCTGATTTGGGAGGTTGGAAAATGAATTCATCCTTTCACCACTAGTTTGCCTTCTTCCTGGGTTCCCTGTCTCGGGGAATCATTCCTTAGTGTCGTCTTTGCCTTTATGCCCACTCCCCCTGCCGCCATATCCAAACAACCTACACCAATCAATCCAGCCTCCTAAAGCCTCTCCAATCTACCTCCTTCTCTTCATTCCCTGTTCAGGCTACCTTTGTCTCTCACATGAATTATTCAACAGTCTCCAAATTGGTCTCCTGGCCATCATTCTTGACCTTTGCAGTGAACACTGTAGATCCGCTTATTCGATATCCATTCCACCCTCCTTGTGCTCCTTTCAGAAAACTGAAAACTATTATATATTTCTTAGCTAGGTTTCTGGTTGTGATATAGATTCCAGCAATCACATGCATCCATGCAAGATTCGGAAGGTGGAAGTGATATATCATGAAAAGGGGCTTTGCTTCTGTCATTTCTCCTAGCAAGTAGGGTTATGGAGGCATTTGGCTTTCAGCAACAGCTTGTAGAGGGAGTCCAGTCCTCAGTCCCCAGCTATGTGAGTGAAAAGAGGCAGGACCCAAAGTATCTACTTTGCTGGCAGCAGGTTTCTGATTTCCAGATCGTGGCAGAGAAGTGACAGTCCTGCAGCCAGCAGTCATATGGAAACAGCGTCTTAATATTCTAGCTCACTGATCACAGCAGAGACAGCAACTCTGTGGCAGTCAAGTTCAGCAGTATTATTCTGGAAGGTTTTCCTGGAAGTTCAGCACAGATTTTGCTCATCCAGCAATTTCAATCATTTTTAGACTGCTTCTGTTGGTATCAGAATGGTTTATTTTATCTGTACCTAAACTCTGACTATAGTATATCCTACAATTTACCACATTTCATCCAGGGCAAGCTTTCTAAAACTCTAGAACTCAAATCCAATAATGGCACTGTCCTTGATTAAAATCTTTCAATGCCCCCCAATATCCTTATATAAAGTCCAAATGCTTTAATCTTGTTTGAAAGATCCTGCATGATCTGGTCCTCCTATCTTCTGCAGGCTCATCTTTACCCAGGCACCCTCTGGCCACACTGACCTTCCACTGAAGTGCCTAAGACAGTCATGCACCTATCTCTTTGCTTTTGCACATGCTGTTCTCCCTGTATGGAACGCTCTTGCCCTGTCTTCTCATGGCTAATTCCCATTTTTTTTTCAATCTTGGCCTAAAGGCTGTGTCCTGCAAGAAACCTTCTATAACCCTACCACCCATCATTACCACCAAAACTCTGGATTAGGCATTTCCTATGTGCTCCCAGAGCACCCTGGCCTTCCCCTTTTGAAACACTTACTCCATTGTATGGGGATTGCCTATAGTAAACTGTGCTCCCCCACCACTATACCATAAGAACCTGGTGGAAGTTTCCATGTCTAAGTTGTTTTCTATTTCATCCCCAGCCTTCAGTGAGTACTTGGTCCAGATTTAGGTGTGCAAATTGAATGTGATAATAAAGAAGTGGAAGAATTTTAAGCAGAGGGTCTAATCTCCATTGAATTTATGTTTTAGGAAAACACTCAACATGGCCATGCGCAGAAGGAACTGTAACGGGATCAGGTGGAGCGAAGGGGTGAGACATAAAGTCCAGTTTGTGGGTCTGACCTAGTGCACCATTCATGGGGCTGAAAAGGGGGGGAATACCTTAGAAAAACTGAAGTAATGAGACAGAGCCTTATTAAATGTTCTTTTGGCATTTCGATTCAATTTAATTAACATGTTCCTGAGTACTTACTCTATGCAAAGCATTGTATTAGGTTATACCATAACGCAATTGTTAAGATATTATCCCAACTTTGGAGATTACAAGGGTTTCAGTGGGCCAGTGGAGACACAGATACTATAATACCAGGCAGATAAGTAAGAGGAAGAATTGAAAAATTTATGTTTTGAGGGTGAGCGAGTGTGGTTTTTCAGTTTATTTATTCGTTTGTTTGCTTGTTTGTTTTTGCCTAAAGACAATGGGCACTAGACAGTGAACTGTCTTGCCAGTGATGGCAAGAACAGAGACAGAACATAGGAGTCTTAGTTCCTCACCTTCTATTACCTGGTAGTATGATCTTGAACACTTGCTTAACTTCTCTGGGACTTAATTTCTTCATTTGTAAAGTAGAGTTTTTGAATGAAATGACCTTTATAATTCTATTATCTTATCGATTTGCTATGTTTAAAATATGTGCAATATTTCTAAAACATTTTCAAATCACGTAATTAAAATATTCATATATTCTAAATAGTGCTTTAGGATAAATATTTTAACTTTTCCTATAGTATTTATAAGACAAGGACATAATATGGTCACAAATAAACCTGAAGCTTTGGTTTCTTTTTTTCTGAGACAGAGTCTCACTCTGCTGCTTGGGCTAGAGTGCCGTGGCATCAGCCTAGCTCACAGCAACCTCAAACTCCTGGGCTCAAGCAATCCTCCTGCCTCAGCCTCCAGAGTAGCTGGGACTATAGGCATGCGCCACCATGCCCGGCTAATTTTATATATATATATTTTTTTAGTTGTCTAGCTAATTTCTTTCTATTTTTTTTTTAGTAGAGACGGGGTCTTGCTCTTGCTCAGGCTGGTCTCGAACTCCTGAGCTCAAATGATCCACCCACCTCGGCCTCCCAGAGTGCTAGGATTACAGGCGTGAGCCACGCCCGACCAGTTTTGGTTTCTTGATTCTAAGAGACTGATGATATAATAATACTGTATTCGCATTTGCCTATTTGGGATAGTTTACCCAAATGTGCTTTTTTCCCCTGCTTCCACTTCCTTGGCTCTTTCAGCCTTATGGTTTTGTTTTGTCTTTTTTTAATTTTGCCTTATCTATTGCCTAGTATACATGCTAAGCTTTGTCAGAGGAATGTAAAGAGTCTCGAATCCGTCTTTTTTGCCTCTTTGATATATGAGTAGTTTTAAATTTGGGGCTCAGACTGTTTAAGGATTCTCTTCAAAATTTCAATGGGGCCGGGCACAGTGGCTCACGCTTGTAATTCTAGCACTCTTGGGAGGCCAAGGTGGGTGGATCCTTTGAGCTCAGGAGTTCAAGACCAACCTGAGCAAGAGCGAGACCCCCGTCTCTACTAAAAATACAAAGAAATTAGCTGGACAACTAAAAATATACAAAAAAAATCAGCCAGGCATAGTGGCGCATGCCTGTAGTCCCAGCTACTCGGGAGGCTGAGGCAGAAGGATTGCTTGAGCCCAGGAGTTTGAGGTTGCTGTGAGCTAGGCTGACACCACAGCACTCTAGCCCCAACAACAGAGTGAGACTCTGTCTCAAAAAAAGAAAAAAAAAAATTCAATGGAAAGGAGACATATGAAAGCAGGATTAGAATCAAGAAAAGGAGCTATCCACTTGAAAATTCACCTGCTATCCCCATCACCAGGGCTCTTTCTCTTTGTAACTAAGTGTGCAACAGCTTTCAGGAATGGCCAGTAACACTAGCAGCTGTCACAGATCAACCTGCGAAAATCAGTGGCTTAATAGGAAGTTATTTCTCATTCACTTAAAGTATCATGGGTGGTAGGAGTCATGATGGTGGTAGTGGTCTGTGTATGTCTGTCCTGTGCAGTCATTCAGGAACCCAGGCTGACAGAGACTCAGGCATCTGCAATATATGATTTCCAGGGATACCCTGGGTGTCAGCATCCAGTGGCAAAAGCAGGGCTGGGGAGGTAGGAGGAGAGGGAGGGAAAAGCCTTTCCTGTGGGAGGTTTCTGTGAGCCAGGCCTGCTATCACTTCCATCCACATTCATCAGCCTGATCTTAGCTCCATGGGCACAGGAGGCTGAGGATCATGGTCTAGCTGTGTGCTAAGGAAGAGAAAGGGCAGATTTGGGTTACTACATGCTGAGTGATCTCTGGTCTTGGCCTTACCCAGGGATATTGATTCTGTCTAGCTGTTCCCTCTCGACGTCTCCTTCCTACCCCATGTCTTTAGTTGCTGACAAAATATTTCAGAAGTGATTCCAACTTGCCATGAGTAGTTGGTAAATATTTTTAAAGTAGTGATATCCATCAAGTAAGCATCTGATTTTTATGGTGTAACCTTCAGGTTTCTCTGAGCATTCTAATTTCTGCCTCAGAATATTACAGTACATTAGTTTGTACAGGGCATACAATGATCATACGTCACTCTGGGTTGGGCATATGTAGATTTAGCTTCGGGTTCATATAACTGGGAATATCGCTCTCCTAATGTTATCAGGCTTAATGAGGTCAGCGATAAAAATGTTCAGATCTCAAGTTTCCTTTAATCATTTGTCTGGAAAAATTATATCACAATTGCTGGCTTTAAGAACTTTCCAGTTGGATATCATAGTTTTTGGTATAGAGCAGTCGTTCTCGAAGTGTGGTCTCCAGACCAGCAGCATAAGCATCACCTGAGAACTTGTTAGAAATGCAGATTCTCAGGCCTCACCTCAGACCTGCTGAATCAGAAACTCCGGGTATGAGGCCTAGCAATCTGTGTTTTCACAAATCCTCTAAGACAATATTCTAGAACTACTTATCTAGTGATTTAGAGTTGAGCTAAGTTATTACTGAAGCATCTCATTTCAAGGACCAGGTCAAGATACTATTTGGAATAGTCTGTTTAAAACACAGAATCCTCTCATATTGCTGTGAATTGAGAGTGATGTGAAAATGTACAGAATGAAAAGATTGCTAAGAGCTCTGGGAGGTCACGAGGGCAAATAGTTTTCAACAGGTGTCAGTCATGGAAATCTAAGGTTCTATGAAGCATCTCTAGGGATATCCTAAAAGAAAATGTTCATGTGTTTGATTGGTGACTGCTCCTTTGACCATCCAGGGTTGGTCTCCAAAAGACTTGGAATTCTGCGTCAGGAGAAAAGGTTTTGGAGATTTAGGACCAAGTCACTATCTTCTTCATCTTTGTATCCTCATTACCTTCCAAAGTGCCCAGCATAGAGCAGATAAATGATAAACATTTATGATATATGAATGGATGGATAGAACAGTCGTCTCATGGATTCAGGCTCTTAAGTAACTTCCATTAATATTCTGGGGTCACTTTTTTTAAAAAAATTTCATTTGGATAGTTTATTCCAGTTGCTATTAAAGAATACTGATTGCCTTATGTATGCAGCCAGTCTTTTCAGAAGTTTAGGATTTTATCTACCAAATATTAAGAATAATGCCTCCAACTCCTCCAGGAGAGAGAGAGAAAAAAAAAAAACTTATATAAAGATAATCCTTGTTCCATTTCTCAAAATGTCTGTAAAAGGTCTGTTACTGCATATTAATCTTTCAGTGACTAACCCAGGGTTTCTCAACCTTGGCACCAGTGACATTTGGGGCTGGATCATTCTTTGTTGTGGGATCTGTACTGTACATCGTAGGATTCAGAGGAGCATTCCTGACCTCTACCCACTAGATGTCAGTAGCATCACCAGTTGTGACAACCAAAATGTCTCCAGACACTGCCAAGTGTCCCCTGGGGGCAAAATTGCCTAGGTTGAGAATCACTGCTCTAACCTAATATTAATGGGAGAATAGTAATTTTCCTGCGTTTTATTCAAAGCTATGGAAGCAGGCTTCATGAAAGAGCATATGTTCCACATTCCTCTTTAGTTCCTTGTTGAGGACTTTGGCAGTGACAGCTCTATCTATTTTGAAATGATTTGGTTCACAAATTCTCATTATTTTAGGCCATTTTTCCCCTTGGAACAACTTTATCTTTGGAGATGCAAATTCACAAACTCTAAGCATTTTTTTTACACTTACTGTGATCTTCTACACTGCTTCAGCACTGAATTCCATTACTGGGCATTTTTATTTAATAATTTCTAAATAATCTATAGACCGGCTAAAGGAACTCTGCAGGAGTCGATAACATAGAGTTAGCAACTAACTGAATGGTTTTTATCTACTTCATTACAATATTTTTAAAAATTATTTAAGTAAAAACCTAAGCAAAATATAATAATACCCTTTGTTACATCCTACCTCGAGATTCTGTCTCTGGAAAGAAATTTGCCATTGCTTCTGGAACTTCCTGGTATCTAAAGAATACACTAATAATTCTATTTCTTGATTTATTTTAGATGTTATCTGTTTTCTTCCTGTTAGTGCATGAGGATTTAGCATTATTTCAACCTTCTCTCACTTCTGCTCCTCCATAATCTCAATATATTACAGTTTCTCTTTAAATCATCAGTGTTTAAATGATGAGCTGACAGTGTATTCTGACATCCTTATTGACATCTTCACGTTAATGTCCCCTTTCTTATTGTCCATGTGGGTATATGTTTTAAACAGTCCCTACTGTTTAGGGAGGGAGAGGGGATAAAAGTATATAGCCCACACACATTTATCAGAAAACTAAAATTACTTTTGAAAATGTTTGAAGGATTACATAAAACGTCTCAACATATTACTGTTAGAAAGTAAAGTCCCTATTTTACCCTCATCTCTTGCATTTAGCATAAATGACAGCAAGGCACTTTTTTCAAATTTAAAAAACAAGTATACAATCTGATTTTTAATTGTTCATAAAAATTATTTTTGTATTATAGTTTTTGTATCATTATTAACACCAAGAAATCAGGACCATCTAGAAAACAAAGAGGATTAAAAAAGATACCCTATTGACATGACAGATGAAGAAGATACCAGGTGAAAAGAAACATGTATATAACAAAGCCCGTAATTTGGAAATTGTAGGAATCAAAGTCAAGCAGTTAATTACTAACAAAAATGGCAACCTTGTTTCTTTTGTCTTTCACAGTGAATGCACAATTAGCACTTAATACTTAGACTGGGAAATAAACCATCTATAATCTACTGAAAAAGACCATCTGCTGCTATAAATTTTGTTCTTATACATTTGCCAGAAGAAGAGAACATATTAACAAAATAATGGGCCCTGCGCTGTTAATTGCTAGGTTGTTTGCAGTTGTGCTGTTGCTATTAGAATATAATAAGCCATGCCTTCTACTAAATTAATAAGCAGCCAAGATTATGTAATAGCTGCTTTCGGCTGCTAATTATTTTTCCCATAATTCCCTCCCCTCCCTACCCCCACCCCCACCCCCACCTTTTTTTTTGGCTAGGAACACCCAGAGGAGACTGCCAATATGTCATCAGCAAGTCTCCTGTCCTCATTTTCAGAGCCACAGAGCAACATTAGGAGCATAACTAATGAGTTTAAACTTGGAGGTGGCTATCTCAGGAACCTTGAGGACGTATGTGTTTTGTACAGAAAAAGAGAAAAGCAGCATTTGGGATCAGAGGGCAAGTTTTCATTGCATAGTATTAGAGCTATCTTTAAACTGGCTAATGGCATCTGTGTCATGTAGTAAGAGAGAAATGGGACATTGGCAAGCGCCTTTGGGGCATGACTGGGCAGGGAGCAGGGAGAAATTTGGGCAGGGGGCCTAAAGAACTACAGAGAGCCAGCTCTGTGCTTTCTGTCAGGGCCTTCCAGTATGTATTAATCTACATGTTTGTAGGAAACTTTCCAAGCAGCATAGTAATGCTGAAAATAGGAGGTATTATACATTTTTTATTTTTCCAAACAAGGGCATTAAAAATGCCCCCCAAACTATCTTAGTTTTATAGGCACTGTAATATACAAAAAGAACATAATGTCTAATAAAGGATTCCTTTAAATTGACTAAATTTAGCTTCATGAAAAATTTAGCATTTCTTTTTTACTTTGGGCCACTAAAAACATTCCGGCTACTATGTGTAGGAACCTCTGCAAAAGGGGCATGGCCCAGCAAAAGCAATTTTCTAGCTTCCTTTGTAAGAACCTAGGTGACTAGGTAATGAATAGCATTCGACACGGGAAACCCGCGGCTGTTCAAGGAAGGTCACGTAATCCCATGGGTCTCCCCTTTCCTTATCTGTAAAAGATGATTTGGACTAGTTGATTCATCCATTCCAGCATTCAGAAAAAAATATGAACATCCATTACGTGGCCAGCCTTATGCTCAACATTACGGCTCTTGACAAATCGATCATTTTATATTCTTTATCGGTCAACTCATGTTTATTAGTTGTGCTATATACCTGGCAGTGAACTAGGTAGGGATGCAAAATGAATAAAATCCAAGATGTGCTAAATAGAGGCTAATGGGCACGTGGGTGAACGAGGGAATCGTTCTTACAGGGTTTTAGGGTGAGGCTTCCTAGGAGATGTGACATTTGAGAGGACATGCCAGGCAGAGCAAGTCGTCCGCAAGGCTCAACTGGAAACCAGGCGGCAGGTGGGGGCGACCCCGCGTGAAGGAAGCGGGATCTCAAAAATGAGGTGCTGTCTGGGCTTTTCAGCCGAACGGACGGTAACTCAACTCATTCAGTCCGCAGCACTGAGGATGGGCAAGGCAAGCCCAAGGAAGAGACTCTTGCGAAGCTCGGGGCGAAAGGTGTCTAGGCTAGGGCTGCAGCAGTACAATGGAAGGAGGGGGCGGATTCCCGGCAATTTTGAGGCAGAATGATAGCAAAAGGCCCTGTGAATGCGTAACGAGCTCTACGAAAGAGCTGACTTGTTTTTCCCCAGAGTTGCAGCACTCCCTCCCTCCTCTCACCATCATCATCAGCCGTCACACCTCCCCGTCCCACCCTCCTGGGGCACCGAGAGTCATCGGAGCTCGTACTTGGCTCTTCGTGGTCTGGACTTTCCCTGTCCCGCACCACGGGATAGGCTAAGGGCGCCGCAGAACCCCGTCCTCCTGTCACTAAAGAGCCAGAGCAGCCGCCCGCGCGCGTCCCAGAGGCACGGGCATGAGTGCGCGGGCGCGCCGGCCCCCGCACACGGCGCTTCCGGGTCACGTGGCCCGGCTTCCGGTTCGCACCACCCCTGGTGGAGAAATGGCCAATCAGCTTCCTTGGGCTGCGCAGTCACCTGTGCTGCCTCGGGTGCCGTTGGTGATGGCTGAGCTGCTTCCCGCGCGTCGCCCAGCCCGCCTCTCCGCTCGCCGCAGCCCCGGCTCCTCCCTTGTCCGGCCCCCGGGGCGGGGTCTGTCGGATCGCCCTCCCCTAGCCGCCTAAGCCTGCCCTCCGCCAAGCGGTCCCCTCCCCGCGGCAACACGGCTTCTCTTCCTCAGCCCGGCGACGGGGGCTTCCCCTCAGCCGCCGCCGCCGCCGCCGCCTGCCAAGCCCCGCCGCTTCCGCGGCCCGCGGCCGCCGTAAGTCCCGGGGGTCGAGCGGGGCCGTTGGGCATGGGGAGGGAGAAGGAGGGATGGGCGCGCCCCCCGCCACCCTGCTCACGCCCCGACGACCCCACCCCGCGCCCGCCTGGCCCGCCACTGGGGCGCCGCGCCCCGCAACTCACTTCTCTCGGCGTCGGCGCCCAGCGCACCACTCCGCGCCGCGCCCCGGGATGTGGGGTCCAGTCTCGGGCTCCGCGACCGCCCCGCGGCACCTGTGGTTCGGGAATCGCCTCAAGTTTTGCGGGGCGTTTTCGGGAGGGGCCGGCGGCCGGGGGCGGCGGCGGCGGAGGACTCTTGGCGCCCCCTGCGCGGCCGCGGATGCCATTGTCTGCTCCGCTCCTTGCCTGTCACCTCGCCCGGGCTTGGTCAGTGATGGAGTGTGGCATCGGGAGGGAGGGAGGGAGGCACTGGAGACGGCCGGACCCGAGGAACGCTGGCCCCGAGCCCGCTCCGCGGCTGAACCCATTGTTTTTAATACCAATCTCGAGGAATTGTGTCCTGCGATTTGCGGCAAAGTCAAAGCATTGGTTTTTAACGAGAGGGAAGGAATACTTGTGCCTTGCAACTGGGTTTCGTCCCGTGTTAGCACATCATTTATTTTAAGGAGAATACATTGTGTTTTCTTCCTGCAAAGTGGTAGGGCGAGTACAGGACTCTGTTACAGACAGCCTTGAGCCCATAGCAAACCTCCACCCCTTCTGTTCACCAAGATCTAGGAATACGGGGTCCATTCTTTTCCAAGTTCTGGTAGCGGGTTTGCATTAAACGTTGCCCAGTCGATGCTTCATTTGCTGTCCCCTTCGAATGCCGCTATCTTCAGGACTTACATGGGAGGCAGTTTGATATCACCTAATAATGTCCGTAGATTTTTGTGTCCCTGAAGCATCTTAAGTGAAGTAATAGGCCAGTTTTAACTTTAATAAAGTTAAATTGCCACGTCATAAATTTCCAGAAATCTTGTTGATGCCTTTTGGGGTTATTACAAAAAAAACGACAATAATTTCTTATCGAAATTTAGAGCCCGTTTTATTCTACAACGGTTGTGTAAATTTCTCCTCCCCATGTTCAAATTCAAAATGGTGTGGTGAATATTGAGAATCAGGCTTGAGTCTTGCTTGCAGTAACACTGTTAAAGGAACTTAAAAGGGCTAAAAGAAAAAAAGAATACCTATCTGAATTCTACCTTTAAATAGCTTTGTAGGAACAATATTTACCTGTGTGCAGTTGTGATGACCAATTAAATTACAAGAAACCTGCTTTAAAAATTAAACATGCAGACTAATGAACAGATTTGCAGATTCCAAATAAATACATACAAATTAGTTTAAATATAAAATACACTAGAGTCAGCATCCAGTCCATCTTAGATGCTGTTTTTCATTGTTTTAAATGAAGTATTTCGTACAATGTCTCTGAATGTTTGTAACTGTTATTTTGGCCTTTTTAACATTTGTATTGTCTTTCATAATATTACATTAACTCAGTTGTTAATAGTGTGCATATTTATGTTGGAATTTTTAAAAAGTGAGATAAAACAAATACTTTTTTATTAAGCAACATGTTATTTATGGGATCCTTTTTTTTGGTTAATATTGTAGATCATTCTGTTTTGCTTAAAATATGGTAGCATAAACTGAAGAGAGCATTCTAAGTGTTAACCAGTCTGTCTACAAGTAATTCTGCCTGGAACTAGAATGGCCTCAGGGTGAAAAATAGTAGGTCTCTTGTTTCTTTTAAATGGACCTAAACCAACTGATGTCCGCAATTCTCTTTTGATGCATATAAAGAGTGTAGAACGTGTAGTGAGAGTTATCTTTATTTTTCTTCACTCCAAATTATTACCTGTTTTTCTTTTTAACTCCCACAATCTCCTCCAAACCTATATGGAACAGGGTGGGGTGGGAAGGTTTACATCTAGTAGGAAGATTTGTCTAAAAGAATTTCCTGGTATTCAAACTGGCATAGAAATATTGATGGCTACTAATCATTTGTCAGTTAAACTCCCCACCCCCCCCCCAAAGCTTCTCTGTGAAACATGTAATCTTAATCTTAACTTTATTGATTCGAAGTATTGCATGTAATCTTGATTTTATTTATCTTAACAGATGCAGTTTATGTTGCTTTTTAGTCGTCAGGGAAAGCTTCGACTGCAGAAATGGTATGTCCCGCTATCAGACAAAGAGAAGAAAAAGATTACAAGAGAACTTGTTCAAACCGTTTTAGCAAGGAAACCGAAAATGTGCAGCTTCCTTGAGTGGCGTGATTTGAAGATTGTTTACAAAAGGTATAATTTTTATTTATTGGAAAGGTGAAATAGCAGAATCAAATGTTAGGTCATTTAGGAAATTGCAGACTTTTGAGTGATGACATTTACAAATCATGATTAGTAAAGATTTAGATGAAATAGGTTTAAGAGATAAAGCTTTGTGTTTTTAAAGTAACTGCTGTTTTGATTGATTACTCAGGCTGAAATGATAAAGGCAGAGAAATCATTTGAAAACTATATAATTAAAGGCATAAATGATTATTCATGCTTAATCATCTTTTTAGAAGAGTTCAATGAATTCATTTCATTGCAGAGGAAAATAGGGTCAGTATTTTAAATTGGGTGAGTAATTCTCTGAATTTAGACAAGCACAGATGCAGAGTCTAATAATCCCCTCTCCCTGAAAATCTATAAAGCAATGACTAATATTTGACATGCCTTTTATGTGATTTTTAGAATCCTACTTTTACTCACTTATAAATACCTTGGGTATACAGACCATTTCAATCATGTAGATGTTTAAAAACTTTGTGTATAGGTCAGGCATAGCAGCTCATGCCTGTCATCCCAGCACTTTGGGAGGTTGAGGCAGGAGGATCGCTTGAGGTCAGGAATTCAAGAACAGCCTGAGCAAGAGGGAGACCCTGTCTCTACAAAAAGTAGAAAAATTAGCCTGGCATGGTGGTATGCACTTGCAGTCCCAGCTAATTGGAAGGCTGGGGCAGGAGGATGGCTTGAGCCCAGGAGTTTGAGGTTGCAGTGAGCTAGAATGACCTGGGCAACCGAGCAAGACCCTGGCTGAAAAAAAACAAACAACTTTGTGTGTATATAGGATCTATTTGTAAGCGGTGTTTATTAATTTGAAGTACACATTGCTGTGGCAGAGGTATGATTAGATATGATAAATAATTTTGCCAAAGATTTTTAAAAATTTGATTTTGCAAAGTGACTCATTTGAACACTGAGTTTTTTTTAAATGCTATATATCTTTATTAATATCTGAAACTCTTTGAATACCTTAAAATTACCAAATTGTTCTAAGTAGGTTAAAAGAATCTACTTTCTTTGAGGGGACATTTAATTTGTCCCCCATTCCTGTTCCTTTTTGAATAATTTCTTGAATTTAAGGTAAGAGCATTTTCGCATATAAAAATCCTCTTGTATGAATAGTATGCACAGAAGTAACAGTATGGGTTGCAAGGGGATGGAAGAGAAGTCTGGTTTTCTTCTCAGCTTTCCTTTATTGCAGTCCAAGTATAGATGGGTTTTTTTTGTGGGGGAGATGGCGGGGGAAGAAATGGAGATTATAGTACAGAGAGAGTTTCTTAAATATTATAGACTCCTCTTTACTATAGAATGAGTTTAGTCATCTTTGGGTGATTTTGCATCTAGTGTTTGGTTTAATACTTGTTAAAGATCATAGAAAAATCATAACATTTGAGAGCTGGGAGAAACCTTACAATAATCTAGTCTTTTTTTTTTTTTAACTTTTTACTCCAAGGGTAGAGCCTTAAATAAAACAAGTGGAAGTGGAGTTGCTCTTGTGAAATTAGGAATGGGGATCCTGTACCCTGGCTCACTTGGCCTCTACCTTTTGCACAGAAGACAGTTCAAAACCTCTGTTGTTGATCAAACTTCAGTTTTATAAAAAGTGAGGAGTTGGGAGAAGTGACTGGTCCAAGTTCATGTGCTACTTAGTGATTGACAAGGGGCTGCAACTCAGATCTTAAGCTTGGAGGCAAAGGTTTTAAACAGGGCTGAAAAGAAGATCAGATTTGCATTTCTTAAAAGATTGAAATAGGATAATGGGTGGGGGGGAGGTGCTGAGACTGGCACCTGTGGGATCAGTAGGAGACTGCATAGTAATGAGTTGTTGAACTCATATGCTGGAAAGGAGAAGCCAATAAGAGGTAAGTTAGATAAGACTTGGTTACCTCTAGAAATGGGGAAGGTGGCAAAGGAAAGAGAGGAGTGGGAGTGATTCCACACTTCTGATTTGGCTAATGGGGTGAATGGTGAGCTAGAGAACTCAGCTCATTTGGGGGCAAGTTGATTTTAGGATGTCTGCGTGACTTCCATTAAAAGATGCCTGGTTTTCTTGATGGGGTGTGGTTGGCATAACCGGAAGTCTGGGGAAAATAAGCCATAAAGCCAGCATTCAAGCAGCAGGCAAAGGGGATGAAGAAGGGACCTTCAGAGTAGGATGAGAACCAAAGAGAAAAAGTATTGGGTCTGCAAAGTCAGGGAAGCAGAGAATTTTGAAAATAAGATCACCAGTGCCAGATGCATAAAGTTCAGTGAAAGTGAAGAATCTGTTAGATTTTACAGTGAGCATTTCATAAGATGCCTTTTGCCAGAACATTTTCAGTGGGATAGTAGAGACAGAACTCCCGATGTAATGGGGCGAAGTGTGAAGAGGTGGAGAAATTTAAACAGCATGTTTGTAGACTATTTTGGGGAGCTTTGCTGTGAAGGACAGAAGAGGTGGTAACCACCTATAGACGGAGGAGTGGGGGATGTGGTTTAAAAAAAAAGGCGTAAGAGGCTTAAGCTTATTTCTAGATAGGGGAAGGAGTCCCCCATGTGGAGGAGGAAAATACCAGCAAGGGAATCAATCCCAGGAAAGAGCTGTTAAGGGAAGAAAGGAAAGCACTGGTTGATGTTCCTGTCCCATGTTGGGCCACCACCTTTTCTTTTAAAAGCTATAAAAGGTAATCTAACCTGACTCTGATACTTATTAATACATCAAACCCCTTTAAATAAAAAGTGGATTTTTAAAAAAACAGCTTTATTGTGATATCGTTTATATTCAGAAGGTGTTTCTCTATACACTCCCCTACAACATTTCATACTGAAAACATCATCTACTGTACCACTTAATAATTTATTTTTTTTATATAAACAGATGATTTGTTTTTCCTACTCCAGCCGGAAGACAAGACCTTTTAAGCAAGAGAATTGCTGCTTAGCTCCTGAGAAATTCTGAACTAGCACTTCTGTTGTTCATATCAGCAAATGCTTTTTGTTGTCTTTGTTCAATTGGCTCATCTACATTCCTCATCCTGAGTATTTGGCATACAAATGCCCCTTTTGGGGAGGGAGAGGTAGGGGGATAAGAACAATATTAGCTGAAAAGACAGACTGAAAATCTGGGGACTTGAATTCTGTTCCCTTTGTGCTATTAGCTAGTTTTGTGACGTTGAATAAGTCACTTTGCCTTTGTTTCCTCATCTCTAAAAAAATGCTCTTGACAATCCCTCGAAGATAGAACACTGTATGCTTTTTTGATTCCTATTCTGTGCAGCATTTTATGGAAGAAGCACTGGATTGAAGTCCTTCAAAATTAATTTAAAAGCACATACATCTCCAAATTACTAGCTTGAGAATTTGTCAGAGAGTACTTATTGATTTTCTTTACTAACAAAAGAATTTTTAATGGCATACCAGTGGGTATTGAGAACAGTTTAGCTACAGTCGCCCATAGTCAGCTGATATTTAGCTGACTGCAGAGAAGTCATGTGTTTCGAATATAAGAATAGGCACTTTCAGATGTTCTCTGAGTGCCGGTAATTAGAGTAAGCCTTAATCCACTGTGCTAAAAATAGCCAAAGATACCTTTCTTCTTACTAGTCTATTATTAATTTTACTTCAGATTTAGACTTACAAATATGCACTAAGAGAACAAAATGAGCTCATTATTGAATTTTTTAAAACCATTTGGTCCTAAATATGGGGAATACACTTCAGGTTCTCTTGGTAATCTTTTACTAAATCAGTATAACATTTTTTATATCTCTTCTTCAAAGCTCATAAAATATTGTTTTGAGCATATTTTAATTTTTGCCAGGTGCAGGATTACTTTAAAACAGTTGCCAGCTATAGTTTTTAATAGAAAACTTGGGCTCTGGAATCAAATTGTCGTTCCTAGGCAGGTTACTGAAACCTGGGTCTCCTATAAATGCAAGTAATAATGGTATCTCTCTGGTAGGGTGGTTGTGAGGATTTGAATGGTAAAATATGCAAAAGCCTTGCCTAACATTTAGTGCCTCATATAGGGTGAGGACTCAGTGAATGGTATTCATTATTATGCTTGTTTCTTCCTTCCCTAAGCTTTCTGGAAAGAGGTGTATTCTTATTGTGATAGCTATCTGTTCACCTACAAGGAAGAATTCATTAATTTGATGGCTCTTTTTCCATTCTGAGTGAAAGTAAACATTTAGAGAGTGTTGTGGATTTTTTTTTTTTAATATTACTGGTTGGTGCTTAGACACATTGATCCTGATGACTTTTAAATTAATATTTCCAATCGATTCATGCAGTTTAGGACCTTTGACTAGTGTTTAAGTGGTGTTTGTTTGGAAGTAAAGAGGCAGTACTGTGGATAAGGAGCAAGTATGGAAACATTAGATTGCTTAATAGTAGCACTGAGGAAATACTGAAAATAAGAGTAAAAGGAATTTTACTTGAAATTGAGTATTAGTAAACTCTATAATGGAATTATTTAACATTCTGTTCATATCAGCTAGTTACATCTGGTTTTAATCATTTTTATGTCAGTTCCTTTAATCTTTAGTTTTCTTAATTCAGGGAATCTTATGTATCATTTGTATCAATTTCCCCAAATTCAAAATAAGTTGGAATATCCCATTGCCTTTTTTTTTTTTTGAGACATTGTCTCACTCTGTTGCCCCAGGTAGAGTACAGTGGCATCATCATAGCTCACTGCAACACCCAACCCCTGGGCTCAAGCCATCCTCCTGCCTTAGCCTCCTGAGTAGCTGGGACTATAGGTGTGTGCCAGCCACGACGCCCATCTAATTTTTCTATTTTTTATAGAGACAGGATGTTGCTCTTGCTTAGGCTGGTCTCGAACTCCTGAGCTCAAGTGATCCTCCCACCTCAGCCTCCCAGAGTGCTAGGATTACAGGTGTGAGCCACCGTACCTGGCCAAATATCTCATTGCCTTTTAAGCAGATAAACAAAAACAGAGTAGTGATGGGAAAGAGAGGAGGCACTTTGTTAAAGTTGGAGGCGACACTCTGTTATATCCTCCATGATTTATTCCCTTCACGATGATAAATGCACACATTTAAATGCCTACTCTCGGTAAGACTACAGGAGACTCACCATTTTAAATAACTTACCACTGAATGTGGAAGTCGGGTAGAGTGGACATAAAAAAGTCATGTATGACAAGGGAGTTGGTATGGTAGAGTGGAAAAAGGCCTGGAGTTAAGGTCAAAAGATTGGGTTTCTTGTCCCGGTACTACTACTTGTAGGGCCTGTACTCTTGGGCATCTTTTTTTTTTTTTTTCTTGTTACTGTTTTTTTTTTTTAATCCGTAATCAAGGATGATAGTATTTACTGATGAAAAGATCAAATGAGATGATTTTAATAATATTGAAAGTGATAACGTTGTATGAATACTAGTTGTTTTCATAAAGAGGAGCAGGAATTCATTGAATCCCAAAACTGAGGTTGTGTGTATTTTTCTGTATATAGTATTATTTTACATTAATGCTATGAGCAGTAATTGCCCATTGTGTTTTCTAAAAATCATTTAAGTGCTCCTTTGTGAAAATTAAAATCTCAACTGAGACTTGCTTAGAATGTCTTAGGTATTTATTTTCTTTCTTTTCAAAAGCCTTAAATACACTTAAACCATTTAAAAATGCTCTTTAATCTTCCTCAAAGGACTTGCTATGCCTCAGGATTGTTCATTAATAAGTTTGGCTTCCTTAGTTCAATCATAATCTGGTCCCATGTGCTAGGATCCTAATTTGGAGAAGAATATGAGTTTCCCAGTTTAATTCCTTCCTCTTGGGTCAATAAACTACACTTCAGTTCAACAGTTGTAGAACTTGAAAATTTTGCGGACAGGTCTCAGTTTCCCTTAAGTGGCAGGAACTTTCTGTTCTCTTTCTCTAACTTCTGTCATAACTTGGAGTGTTGTTCTTTTCTTGGGGTTTCCACAATCCTAGAAACCTTTTTAGAAACAATTCTATGCTGTTAGAAGTCACCTTAGGGGTGGGAGGTTGTGACTAGGAGAGGATAGGAGAGGGGTTTCAGGGTTCAGTAGTGTTCTGTTTCTTGATCTGGGTAACATAGATGGTGTTTCTTGATCTGGGTAACATAGATGGGTTCACTTTGAAAATTCATTGAGCTTGTGTGACTTGAGGTCTTCTCTGTATGTATATTACACATACTCCAATAAAATGTCCCCAAACATTGACCTCACCTTGACAATATCTGCAATAAGTCCTTCAAGTGGTAGGTTTATTTTCTTCCCTGTTTAAACAACTTGTTTGAATGAATCCATAGTATATTTTGTTTTAGTTACGTTAACTTAAGAAAAATCTGGGTCAACTGTGTTTTAAAATGTTCATAGAGGGGCCGGGCGCGGTGGCTCACGCCTGTAATCCTAGCACTCTGGGAGGCCGAGGCGGGCGGATCGTCCTGAGCTCAGGAGTTCGAGACCAGCCTGAGCAAGAGCGAGACCCCGTCTCTACCAAAAATAGAAAGAAATTAATCGGACAGCTAAAAATATAT
>RJWJ010021895.1:0-27399 GCA_004363605.1 Indri indri | reverse complement strand
AATGCCTTTCATTGCTAATGAGATGGCTGGTGTCAGGAGCCCCAGAGAGCCTCAGGACGGGGGGCTGTTTGCGGTAGGCAGGAGGGAGCAACTGTGTTTAGAGAGTGGAAACTTTCCCTCCAAGCCCCCACCCCAGAGGGGAGCGGGCTGAAGGTTGAGCTGACCACCCACGGCCAATGATGTCATCGATCATGCCTGGGCAATGAAGCCTCCCTAAAAACCCAAAAAGGACTGGCTTCAGGGAGTTTCTGGATTGCTGAGCAAATGGAGGTTCCCGGAGGATGGCGCACCTGGGGGAAGGATGGAAGCTCCTCACCCCTTCTCCCAGACCTCGCCTGCGCATCTCTTCCATCTGGCTGGTCATCTGTACCCTCTGTAAGATCCTTTATAACAAATGGGTAAATGTAAGCCAAGTGTTGCCTTAGGTTCCGTGAGCCACTCTAGTAAATTCATTGAACCCAAGGAGGGAGTGGTTGGTGCTCGGCTTTGTATAGGTGACAACCTGGGGCCTGTAGGTGGTGCGTCTGAAGTTGGGGGCAGTCTTGTGGGACTGAGCCCTTAACCTGTGGGGCCCATGCTATCTACAGGTGGTTGGTGTCAGAGCTGAATCGAATCAGAGGCCATCCAGCCGGGGTTGCTCCAGGATTGCCTGGTGTATACAGGAAACCTCCGCATATCTAATGTCAGAAGTGTTGTATCGAGGGACTGTGCAAGAGAATAGAAAAACACACTCTATTTTCTTTTCCTATATCCCTTAGAAGCACCCAGACCAGAGAAGCCTGAACAGAACAAACAACACAGGCAAAACCCAGAGGACAGCCACAGTGCCGCCCAGAAAAAGGGTTTCAAGAAAGGAGGATTAAAAGAAGCCTAGGCCCCTTTGCGTCCCAGGGTAGAGTTTGGGGCAATGTTCAACTGCTATTTCTTGAGTCTGTGTTCCTGTCCGAATATTTGTTACTTGTGTCTTCTCCCTAGAGAGACTAACAGTAAAATGCCCTTGAAAAGAAAAGCTACCATGCACTTACTTTAGTGAGAGCAAGGAGCTAGGGCCGATGTGAAAGATGCGGCCTGCTTTGAAGGCAGCTCCGGGAGAAGAGGGAGTGCTTGGCAATGACAAAGCCAAGGCTTACAGGACGCAAGGCAGAAATAGATGGGAAGCCTGTGGCGGCTGCCGGGAGGGACCGTGGGTGTCTGGGGCTTTACACAGCCCCCAGGGACACCCACAGCCCCAGAAATGTCTGCAGAAGCTCGGCCTAACAGAGCACCCTGGGCTGATCACGTGCACACCAGAGCCCAGGCAGGGTCTAAACAGAGCCTTTACTTTTCCCACCAAGTCACCTTTGCGTCCACACCGAGCCAGCCTCTGCTGACTCTCTGTCCTTTCTCTGTCTCTTCCTCTGAGGGACACAGAAAGGAAAAGGGAAAGACTCTGTATCTCTCCAAGACTAAGAGGAGGTGGAAACCGAGGCCTGGTAGAAAGTGAGGGGGTGGCCTGGGAGGTACCAGGGTCTGACCCTGGCCAAGATCCCATGAAGGGGGAGCTGGGGGTGCAGAGCCCCCTGGGGACGGGTCACCCGCGACCACCCTGCCAGGCGAGGCGAGCCCCTCTTCTCTGGTACCCAGAGCCTACTCCGGCTAATTCTCCTGTTGGCAACAGTGAGCTGGACCTGATCAGCACACAGCACCCTCAGACCCTTCATCAGGAGAGACTTCAGGGTCCCAGCCACTGTTCAGGCCCACCTGCCTGCTCTGCACGGACGGCTCCGGATACCTGTAACTAAGGAAGAGGTGAGGAGAGGAGATGTCCGCACTGGGCGTAGATGGAACAAAACAGTTCAAGACTTTTGAGGTGATAGTTAGAGACCCCCAAGTCACACTTGGAGTGCTCAGTAGGAGCAGGCATAGGGCTTCCATAATTTCAGAGCAGAGGAACAAGATCAACTTGCCTCGTGCTAATATTAAGCACCTTGCATAGCTGGGCTGCTGTACCAATTATTAAAAGATTCTACTGCCACCAGATGAGGACGATTCCAAACAAAAAGAAGATAAATCAGAAAACAGTGTCCTGCTGCACTGAAACCATTGTTGGGGCTCAGAAAATGATACCCCAAAGCATGGAGGTTTGACGTGCTGAGTGCTTTGAACTAAAGGGGCAGCCTCAGAACCGAGATCTCTCTGACCTCCCACTCTCTGTGTCTCACCCCTCTGCGTCTCCCTAAGCACAGACTAAGGAGAGTTCCTCCAGAAGGAATGCACCTGTCTTGAGTCCCCCACCTCCCCCTGCCCCATAACTTTATCAAACAGGGAAGATTAACTGGCAGGAAAACTAGAGTTGACACCACAGTCAGAGCCTTTGTCCCAGGCTATTATCTGCTCTTTGGGCCCATTCATCTCCCTAAAACCATTTACTCTTCCTCTAAAACTGCCTACAGACCCCCTTCTCCCCTACGAAGAAGCGTATACAAGCTTCTGAATCTCACTGGGCCATTGGGTGCTCACTTTCCTGTGATGACCCCAGGCACACAATGCATTCCTATGCCTTTTCTCCTGTTGATCTGTCTATTGCAGGTTTATTTCAGCAGACTCAATTACGGAACCTCCAGAGGGGAGAGCAAAGGTTCTCTCACCCCTGCATCAAGCATTGAAGTCAGCCTTTTTGCCCTCCATTTATTTAGCAAAGGTCAAAAACAATGTTTTACAAAGAATGGCAATTATACCAAAGGTATATTCCAATTTCTGCAATGAGGTATACAGAAAAAGACCAAATGAGATAAAATATAAAATTGCTATGCATCCAAAGTGCTTGTTTTGTGTAACAAGCATCAGTCATTTAAAACCGATTTATAGACCATTATAAGTGACTTCACATTCCCAAAATACCTATAGGGCAATAGAAACATTAGAAAAAAAAAAGCATTCTCCACTTCTCTCTGTTAACATGAGTTGCTTGAGACCAATTTTCTTATAAAATATTGATAGAATCAGAAGAGGCAGAGATCTCAATGAGAGCTGGATAAGCCTTCCCAGAAACCAAGCAAAGATGGATCTATAAAACCAAGTGTGCAGACACAAACCCCTGCACAGGCAAAGCAAAACACAAACCAATGGATACCAAGTGTATACTCTGGGCAAAGCAGAGTATCACCTGGGCAGTGATGCCCTCTTGGGAGAAAGTTCCATGTTGCTCTCTCCAGAAAATGTCCTTAATATAACTACATATATATGTATATATATATATATATATACACACACACACACACACACACACACACACACACACACATATATATATATATATTTCACATAAGCTTCCATATTAATCATGTGGTTCAAATGGATAGGTTAATATGAAAAATGTTACATGTTCTGTAGGAAATAATTTTTGAGGTTGACTGTATTTCTTCTCCACCACAAAGTTCTGTGACCATTAACCTAACTGAGAAAAGAAGCATATTATTTTCTATATAAAAACGTGAGATCTGGGCCAGGCATGGTGGCTCACACCTGTAATCCTAGCAATATGGGAGGCTGAGGTGGGAGGATCACTTGAGGTCAGGAGTTCGAGACCAGCCAGAACAAGAGCGAGACTCTGTCTATACTAAAAATAGAAATAAATTAGCTGGGCATGGTGGTGTGTACCTGTAGTTCCAGCTACTCGGGGAGGGAGGAGGATTCCTTGAGCCCAGGAGTTTGAGGTTGCCGTGAGCTAGGCTGATGCCACAGCACTCTAGCCCAGGCAACAGAGAAACACTCTGTCTAAAGAAAAAAAAAAAGAAAGAAAGAAAGAATGTAAGATCTAGTCTAAGCTGAGAGTAAACTGAACTGCTTTGTAACAAAAGGCAATTTAGCATCACATTCAAGGGTCTGGGCTGTGAAGTCAGAAAAGCCTGCCTGCAGAGCCTTGTCCTCCTTCCTGGGCATGACCCTCAGGCTTATGTCTCTCTCTGCCTTAGCTCCCTTGCTGGGACAGGGCTCTACCTCACAGAATTCCTACGAGAAATAAGAGAGATACTTGGAGCTAACATGTAGATTCTCAGTGAGATACTCAGATTGAACACAGGCACTTGTCTCATTTTTCCTTCTAAAAGAAATAAAACAGATGTAAACTCAGAAGACAAGGAGTCTGAGAGACAAGGCAACAATGGACACGAAACGTCAACAAATTTTAGGGAGGTAGACAGTGGATGGAGGAATGGGAACCAACTCAGCGGTTTATGCCAAGAGGGATAATAATGAAAAACAAGCTGAGTTGCTCCCAGAACCCCAGAAAGACGTAGGGGCTGAGGCTGCAAGGGTCCAGGAAGGCATGGGGGAGGCACGAGGTGAGTATGGGGGCTGAGTGGAAGGCTGAGGTTGGGGTGTGGACCCCAGATTCCCTCCTGACCCCAAGCAGCAACTAACTACCATTCTCCCATCTCCAGGGGCTACAGAAGATAGACTCCCCGAGACACTTAGACAGAAAGGCATGAAGAAGGAAGGGAGCAAGCCACAGGACCAAAAGCGGGGGTCCCGCGAGGGTCTGCATGCTGAGTGGCGGGACCCCGGCTCATTCCCCTGCCCTGCCCCCATAGGCTGACAGCTGATACCCAATCCCACCCCAACAAAAAGTTGAAGGACTCATTTTTAGAGAAACTGGATGGTCTCAAAGAAAAATCCTACATTTGGGGATCCCCCAACAGAAAAGCCAGCTAGCCACCCAATCACTCTGCAGTGGAAGACACAAAAGCAGCTGCCAAGCCTGCACACGCACTCAGAGGTTCCTATCAGCTGTCTAGTGCCTCACCTTTGAACATGAACGGAGAACCAAGGATCACCGGAAGCCCCCAGGAACATGCAAGCTCCAGCAGGAACAACAGGGAACAAAACAAATGGGGGGAAAAGGAGTTAAAAGTACAGAAACAAACCAGAGACTAAAAGATTTTGTTTTTATTCTTTAAGAAGACAGAAGATATTATAGCTGTGAAACAAGAACAGGTTACTTTTCTTTTTAAGAGGAAGAAAGTGTTAGAATATAATATATGTTCTGTAGTTGGCAGCCGTTGTTACTATCATTTTTATTACCACGTATTACCCCACGTGGCCGCCCCACGTAGACACCTTTTCTCAAGTGTGCTGCACAAAGACCCTTCGCTGTTTATCCTCCAGCCCCTCGGGCCTCCTTGCTGTTTCCACTTGCTGTCCCTCTGCCTGGACCACTGCATGGCAGGCGCCAAGTCACCAGCAAGAGGCCCTCCCCACCGCCAAGCCCCAGCGGGGCCTCCCGCTGCCATCACTCTCCTCCCATCGCTCCGCTCCTCTTCTGCACATTGCTGTGTGAATTAGGGGATTTCTTGGTGGCCTTGTGTCTCCTCCGGCTCCAAGGAGAGCGGGCCCCAGCACTGGACACAATGGCTTGTACATAGTGTGTTCTCCAAAAATACGTGTTGAATGGGGAGATAGACAAATCTTAATGACGTTAGGGGAAAAGTGACGACTACAAATATTCAACAGAGCATATAAACCATTCTTTTCTCTCCTTGAGGGGTTAAAACAGCCAGAGACAGTGAGGTTTGAACTTAGATTGCTGCACAAAACATAAATTAGAGTTTGTCATTCCTTTAATCTTCTGAATTCTAATGGAACAAAATATAAGCACCAGCAAGATTTACCACTAAAATAACTGGAAATGCCGGGGGCGAATATGTTTACAAAATATAAAAATTGTTTTCTAAATTTAAAAAAACCTGACTTTAGGAGAGACACATATACTATACATGCAGGTTTTAATTGGGCAAGAACTCAAATTCAGACTCTCCCAGGTTTAGAGTTTCCAGAGGGACGGGTCATGCGGAAGGCCTTTATTTAGCAGCCTGGGAGATAGTCTTCTGTGATTTTTCTTTTACACCAGCCACAGGCATGGGCAGTGGAGACCGGGAAGGATGTGTTCTGGAGGTGGAGCCCACAGGAATACCCAAAGGAGTAGATGTGGAGGTGAGAGAAAGAGAAGAATCAAAGATAACTACCAGATTTGTAGATGGCGATGCCACTAACCAAGATGGGCAATTATTGGGGGAGAGAACCTATGTAGATCTGTCTACATAGGTTAAGTGTGTTTGTTAGCCATCGAGTTTATTTCCACTCTCATCCTGTGCCCCTCTCCTTCCCCTTGGCCTTCTTTCAGCTCATTAACCATGCAAAGCTCATTCTTGCCTCTGAGCCCTCGCACATGCTGTTCCCTCTACAAGAACGTCACATCTTGCATGACTTCTCCTTTGCATCCTCCAGGCCTCAACTGAAATGTCCCCTCTTCAGAAAGGCCTTTTCTAGCTGTTTCAGAGTTACTATGTTAGCAGTAGGGTTCTAGTCAGGGTCCCTCCAGGCCCTTCACCTGCCTCCGTAACAGAGGCTGGGGCTGAGCCTTGCTGTCCCAGGACTTGGTCCTCGTTGGGTTGGGTGGCAGTTCCATCATAAGCACTGCAAACCTGGCTGCAAGCTTATTTATGATGAGACTCAGTCTTTTCCGTGACCAGAATACTGTGTCGCCCATGCAGGGACCCTCCTTCCTGACTTTGAAATACCTGGGAACCACAACAAAGACAAGAAGGTGGCTTGGTGTCCTAGGAGTCATGGTCAGAAAGGGTGCATCTTATGAGCATGGCACAGCTGGTGTGCACTACCCTTTGATCCATGACTAGAGCTGGTAACAGATTTTGTTTACTTCTCCCCAAGTTTAATGCTGAATAACACCTCATTTCTACCTGGTTGGCGTAAACCTAATTTCTCTAACCTTGCCTTTGTTTTATCTTAAGTGGAGGAACAAAAGGTCTTTTCTAACTATCCCATCTAATGTAGGGCCCTCCCCTGAGTCGCCACCACAGCTCTCTTTCCTCACCATAATCTGCAATCGTCCATCAGTCTGCTTCTCTCGCCCGTCTTCCCTGTGCTGCGTAGAGCCAGCACCTAGTAAGGCACTCAGTAAGCGCTCAGTGAAAAATGTGTTCAAATGAAGGGAGGGAGAAACAAAAAATAGGACTGGGGTTGGCAAAAATGTACAGGGCCTTCTGGGAAGGGGCGATGCAGGCGTAACAGTGGGCCCATGAGTGTGTGGGGGTGAAGGCCAGGAAACCCGCCCAACTTCTGCAACTGCTTCCAACGCCCTCCCAGCCCAGCTCTGTGCCAGCCGATGCCGCTCACTGGCAAGAGTCCCAGGGAGAAAGGCCCAACATTCAGTCTCCTGTGCACACTGGCGCCCCAGGCACAGCCCTTCCCGCAGCCCTTCCGAAGGCCAAAAGGGCAGCCCTGACAGCCCTTGGTATGACTGCGAGTTGGCCTGGAGTTGCAATAAAGAGCATAAAATGCAATAAAATGCCCATCTACACTGAACATTTTAAATTCATGCTGAAACTATCCTGCTAATAGAGTTTAGCCTGTTTTTTTAATAGACTTTATTTTCTTTAGAACAGTGTTATATTTACAGAAAAATGGAGAAGAAAGTAGAGTTTCCATATACCCCATACCTAGTTTTCCCTATTACTAACGTCTTTGTTAAAATTAATAAAGCAGTATTACACATCATGGTTAACTAAAGTCCCTATTTTATTCACATTTCCTTGGTTTTTACCTGAGGTCCTTTTTCCGTGCCAGGGTCCCATCCAGGACGTCACATTACATTCAGTCTATGTGTCTTCTTAGGTTTCTCTTGGCTCTGACCAGTTCTCAGATACTTTCTGTTTTTGATGGCTGTCACAGTTTGGAGGAGAACTGGTGAGTTTTGTAGAGTGTCCTTCTCTCAGGACTACGGGGCTTTGGGAAACCACAGAAGTAAAGTGCCATTGTCATCACGTCACATCAGCCCGACTCACCGCTGTTGGTGGGGACTTCCATCCCCTGGCTGAGGTACGTTGGTCGGGTTCCTCCCCTGTGAAGCTACTCATTTTCCGACCCTCCCACACTACACTCCTTGAAAGGAAGTCCGCAACCCACACTTTCAGGGTGAGGAGTTATGCTCCCCTCTTGAGGGCAAAGTATTTACAGAAATTATTTGGAATTATTATGCAGAGATTTGTCTCTCCTCCGTGTATTTATTTTACTCGATCATTTGTTTATATCAGTACAGACTCTTGAATGTTTATTGCATACTTTGGGTAATAATTGAATACCCCTTTATTTTGTTGTTCAAATTGTTCCCGCTTTGGCCACTGGAAGCTCTTTCAGCTGGGCCCCGTCTGCCTTCAGCATACCCCCCAATGCATGTGGGTTTGGTTTGGTTTTAATCACCTTCGTACTTTCTGGCACTGCAAGATGCGACTTCTTTCTCAAATCATTCCTCAGCAGACCCTGCTTTAAGGCAGCCTCAGAAGTAATTAAAGGAATGTCCCTGCTTTTTGTCCATGAAAGGGATATTTCTAGACCGCTTGGCTCCCTGGTGCTCACTCTGATGAGGCTTCTGCTTTGCCTCTCAAACAGAAGTCATTTGACAAGTGACAAAGGACACAGGAAGTGCTAGACTGTAGGAAGAGGAGCACCAATCACCGAGTCACGAAGACTGGAATCAGCTGAGTCCCCCACACCTCTAAACCCCAGTTTCCTTATCTATTCCTAGCAGGGCTTTGCGAAGATGAAAAGTACATTGCTGGGCCCAAAGTTGCTGCTTTAAAAACGGTGAGCCTCACAGGAGAAAGGAGGAGAGTGTGAGTCCATTGTACAGGGATCTCGGGGTTGGAAGGAAGCGCAAGCAGCTTGCTCCAGCCTCTCCACACAGCCGGGGCTCCATCAGTTCAAACCTGAACAAATGACTCATGAATTCTAATCCATTCTTCCAGTCTCAGCTTCCCTCCTTCACGCTGGGAGGCCAAATTACAGTATTTTATTATTTTGCCTCTTTACTGTGTATTTTATTTATCTCTGTTGTGCTACCTGGTTTTGGGCATTTTTTTTCAAAGGCCTACTTGTTCCTACCTGCTATTCGTATTCTTGGCAATACCACCGATCTCTATAATGTACCTCTCCCAAACCTCCAGAAGATTTCTATACTGTATTCTTGCCACACTGTTAGCTTCATTAATCTGGAGCTGAATGCTGAAATTCCACTTACTGCTCTGATTTCAGTGTTCCCTTAGATCTTTGTCAATAATTTTCCAGAATCAGAAATTCTGCTCCTGGACAAGTGGCTGCTCATGGTGGTACCCACCAACCAACCACCTGCTGAATGCCAGAGCAGGTCCTGACAGAATGGAGGTGGCTGTCAGACTTCTCACCCTGCTGAAAGAGCAGTGCTGTGGTCAGTCATCGTCTGTCTACAGAGCCTCTGGACACGGTGCAAACTGGTGCCTGGCTGTCCTTTGCTAAGTTCCAAGAGGTCAGGGCCACTTATGTCTTGTTCACTGCTGTGTCCCTGCAGTGCAGCACAGTGCCTGACACAGTAGGTACTCAGCAGACATGGATGAATAAATGAAGGGGTTTCTCCAAGAAGCAGTCACTCCAGCTTTTCTTTTATGTCCTCATGGATGCAAAAGAGATGCTCTTTTTCCTCAGTCCAAAGATGGCCCCATCTTATCTGGCCCACCATGTTGATTGTCTTCTACCTGGTAATCTGACTTGGAGTTTGGGAAGCAGGGCTTCCAGTAGGGGCCCTGGAAAGGAAGGGAGGAGAACCAAGATGAATTTGAATAAGAACGTCCTCTCACCTCCTTCTCTCTTGAGTGTTCCCAGACATTCGTATTCCCAGATCTTTCCAGGCCTGGCCCCTGCCCAACGCCAAGAAGCATCTCTTCTCAACTTCCTTTAAACCTGTAGCTTTAATGGCCCGTGCAGCTCATCCACAGGACAGAACATCCTAAAGACACCTCTTGTACTGCGATCTTCTCTCTTGTAACCTAATCCTTTGTGACAACTTCATTTTTCATGTATTTGTATCTTATCTTCCCAATCGCACTATAAATTCCATGAGAACAGAGATGGTGTCTCATATTTTTTAATGGTCTCTGTGTCCTGGAGCCACCCCTGGCACATGGAAGGTTCTTTCTAAAGTTATTAATATTTACCTCCAAGCCACTAGACCCTAATCAATCCATCACTTCATAAAAAAAGTAGAATAAAGGAGGGTGAGAAGAGAAGGTCAGAGAAGGAAAGAGAGAAAATGGGACAAGGGAAAGATTATGAGGTCATCAAAATAGGAAGAACTGAGCCAAGACAAACCCCAGCAATACGTCAGGTTAAATTTCGCTGAAAGACTGAGTGGGTAGAGACCCAGCGCTGCTAGAAGGGCAGGCCAGGGACTACGAGCCAGGTCCGCTGTCCCCTCACTGCATCCTCCCGCCCCCTTCGCTGCCACATATGGAATCCCCTTGGCACGGTCTCCGCGCACTCCAGCAGTCTCCCTGGACTGGAGTTTGGTTGCATTAAATATTATTTGAAGGCCGGGCGCGGTGGCTCACGCCTATAATCCTAGCACTCTGGGAGACCAGGGCGGTGGATCACTCAAGGTCAGGAGTTCGAGACCAGCCTGAGCAAGAGCGAGACTCCCGTCTCTACTAAAAATAGAAAGAAACTATTTGGACAACTAAAAATCTATATAGAAAAAATTAGCCGGGCATGGTGGCGCATGCCTGCAGTCCCAGCTACTCGGGAGGCTGAGACAGTAGGATTGCTCCAGCCCAGGAGCTCGAGGTTGCTGTGAGCTAGGCTGACGCCACGGCACTCTACTCCAGGAAACAGAGTGAGACTCTGTCTCAAAAAAATATATATTATTTGAAATAAGTAGACACTTAACCACCTGGAAATAGTTGAACCATAGGTTTTTTAAGCTGGAAAAGATATAAGAGACCAGTCAAGGCTATAATTCTAAATCTAAGGTCCAATGCCTCCTTTCAAAATATGTAAGACCCTCTGGAAATGGTATGAAACATCACGTATAAGCCTGTGTAAACTTTTCTAGGGGAAGGATTTAAGAACTTTGTCAGGTTCTTAAAGGGGTCATGGTGTCAAAAAGTCATAGATCACTACTCTGGGCTAAGCCCTGGGTATTACAGACCTGAAAGCTCCGAGCAGAAGGGTTAGGTGTTGTGCCCAAGACAACACAGCTGGGTGGTAAGAGGACCAGCATCATGACCTGATTCTGCACTTACACCTTCCGCCTTCCTCCTTTTTCCTTTGTTATAAAGAGATTTTCTTTAGACACCATTCGCTCTAACAGGATTTGACCTGCGGCGGTGTGGATGCTTTGCTCTGTTACATTTTAAGTAGCTTCTATTTGCCTGCCTTCCTCCGCCCTCATGGTGCCCACAGAGATGTAATTTTCTCACTTTTCTTTTTCTATTATCACCTTCTCTGGCCTTTGCCCACTCTCTTTTCTGCTACACATGGCAGGTCTCTGTGCGCCCTTTTATCCTCCCATCCCGATTTTACGAGAAGTATTTGTTTCCGTGTTTCCTGTATTTGCCTGGATGTATTCTTACCGGGCTGATGGTAAAACTCTTCTGTCTCAGCGGGAGGCTGTTGCTCACAGCAATTACGCCTGCTGTCTTCCTTTTCATTTTCCTTCAGCTCTTGATGAAATTGTGTTTCCAGAAACCCTATGAATTCTTTCTCAGACTCTTACATAACTCAGTGTATCCGACCACTTCTTTTCCATCCGTATTTTTTTGTTGTTGCTGGTTGGGCACTTGGCTCATTTTCCCTCCAGGTAATTTGGTGGCTATTTGATCTTCAGTTTCGCTCACACTGCGGATGATCTCCCGCATGCCAATGGAGGGCTCCAGGGCCAGCCAGGTTGGGTTGGTGCTTGTGGCAGTCGCTGCAAATACGTCTGTGAACTCGCCAGTCGTGTGGTTTGTGAGTCTGTTTTGCTGATTTTGTGCTTGGGGAGGATTTTTTGTTTTTCGTTTACTCTTTTAGGGGAAAGGGGTGTTCATTTTGGGTCCAGTTATAGGGCTAAAGTTTGAAATGGGTTCTTTTGCTCCAAATTATATCCTTTCTACCTTGAAAGAGCTTGTCCCTTAGGCAAATTCAGTGTGTGTGTGTCTATGTGTCTGTGTGTCTGTGTTCTGGGAATGATTCTATAGAATATTTTATTTAGGCTGAAATATAAGCTTCAATATTTTCTCTGTAAATAAATCAACACTTGAGGATAAGTCTTCCGTACTACTCCCTCCACCCAAACCCCTCCCCTTGCCCTGTCCTACTCTCGAGGTTAAGATTCACTCCAGCCTCAGACAGGAGCACCAGCAAAGTTAAGGCTGAAATCGGGCCCTCAAATACCACACTAGCGTTCAGAAGAGGCCAATACAGTCATGGAAAGGAGTCAGGGATGAGGGGGTTCTGGAGGAGACAGTGACTCAGACACCTGGTGGTCCTTTCTTTGGGCTATGGGACTGACTGGGGGTGAATGTGCCTTTAGAACAAATGAGAGACTGGTTGAATTGTGGCTGAGCCCCTGAAGCTTGAGTCAGGGAAGGAACAAATTCATTCAAAGCCCCACTGAATAGTCCAGGGAGTGAGGGAGGAGTGATACTGAGCCTTTGCTATATTTCCTGGTTGGCTCAAGAGATAAGGCAAGACAGATTCCAGGGGAGTTCACGATGAGCCCCTTCAGAGGCAATGGGGCAGGGCATGACATCCTTGGTGCTGTCGCTGTGGCAACTACTACACCACATTCATTTTCCTCTGTGTGCCATGGTACCCTGGTGAACCTTGAACCCTGCTGGGGGTGCCATCGAAATTTGATCAATGTGTAAACTATATTTTAGCTGTCATTGAGAATACATACTGGCAATGTCTTCCAGGTAAAATCTTGAGCCAAGTGGGTCATGATATCAGCCTGAGGTCTGGTACAAGTTTCTGCCAGAAGAAGGAAGCAGCTATAGTGTAATGTCAAGTCATCCTGGAGGACAGAACCAATGGTCAATACAACACGCTGGACTTTTGCCCTTAGAAAGTTACAAGACGATGCTGCCTGAGCAGTTCATAGCACTATGCAAACAGCATTTGTGCTGAAAGAGTATGTACATAAATAATGTGATGACGGCTATCAAAAACCTTTCTCAATTTTCTATTTTTTTCTGTAAATAGGTATTCACATTCGAGTGTGATGCCAAAAAATTCAAGTATTTGAAAGGTTGTGTATGGGCAGATAAGTGTGATTCTTAACCATTGTAAGGGTCATTGCTGATCTATAACAAAAGACAGGCTACAAGAGAAAAGCATAACAAACTCGTTTAATCAGTAATCAGACTTACATGACACAGGAGCCTTCAGACACGAAGACCCGAAGACCAGGGGAAATTATTTTTATGCTTAGGTTCCATGAAGAATGGACAGCCATGTAGAAATGTAGCTGGACAAAAGGGTATGATGTAATGCTAATAGACTGACGGGGAAACCCAGCAAGGCCTGTTCAGATTCTTCTGGGCCCTCTCTGTATAGCATCCCTTCCTCCTGGGCATGGGCAGGACCCCTCTGGAGTGAGGACCTTCAAGGGAGGAGGGAGAAAGTGACCTTTCTAGGTATTATGGCTTGCTTTGGGGGAGAGGGGTTCTAATTTCTAAGACTTGCCTTGGGGAAGAGGAATTCTGGCTTCTGTGACTGACTTTGGGGGAGAAAAAGAGGCAGGAGACAGGAGGGCAGGAGCAGGTTAGAGAGAGACCTTGCTTCTCGGCCTTTCCAATCTTCAGTTCAAAGTACTCAGCCCACCAAAGCACCGTACTTTGGGGTATGGTGTTCTGAGCCCCAAGAGTCGCCTTGAGTTCAGCAAGCAGAGTTCGGACTAGAATTAGTTCATTACATACAGTGCATGGTACAGAGGTGATTTTTTGGTATTGTATAGCTAACTCTGTCCACATTTAGAGGATTGGCAAAGCTCAGTGAACCACTATTTTCCAAATGGCCAATGAATGGCCTGACAAAATCCTGCATGGGCAGGAGACTCACTCACAGTACCGGATAGGTCAGCGGGCTTTAATGTCATGGAGTATGAAAATGCCACTGATGTGGTTCCAGATTTCGTACTGTAGCCAGCCTCAAGGAACCACCCCTTACTGAGTGTTGGTGTAGTATCAGAGGTGAATAGCCATGATTATCTAAAGAGGCTACTTCTCCCTTTTCCAACTACATACCTGTATGAAGCTGGATTTTTTTCATAAACTTCAACTAAAACAACATATCCCAGGAGATTAGATGTAGAAGCAGATGTAAGAATCCAGTTATCTTTTAATACACCAGGCATTAAAGAGATTTACAAAAAATGTAAAGCAATGCCACTCTTCTAATTTTTTTCAGAAAATACAATGTTTTTAATTTTTAAAATGTGTTTTCATATCAACATGTAATGGGCTTATTACTGTTATTTTTAAACAAACTAATAAATAAATATTTTAATCTTTTCTCAGTTTTAATTTCTAATATGGTAAATATGGATATATATAACCCATATAAACAAAATCTCTTTGGAGTTCTCAATAATTTTTAAGAATATGAAAAGGAGCTGCTATACAAACAGCCAGCTATATTAATATTGACAAAATAGCTTAAAGACACAAATCATTATGCGATATAGAGAAGGCTACTATATAATGATAAAAGATTTACCATGAAGGTATAATAGTTCTAAGCTTATATGCACTTAAGAAAAATAGCCTCAGCTGGGTGTAGTGGTGCATGCCTGTAGTCCCAGCTACTCAGGAGGCTGAGGCAGGAGGATCTCCTAAGGCCAGGAGTTCGAGACTAGCCAGGGCAACATAGCAAGACCCCATCTCAAAAGAAAGCCTCAAAATATACTAAGCAAAAATACAGTTGTCCCTTGATATCCATGGGAGATTGGTTCCAGGGCTTTCCCTTCACCTCAATACCAATATCCCCATATACTCAAGTCTCTGGTATAAAATTGCATAGCATTTTTATTTAACCTATGCATATCCTCCATATACTTTAAATCATCTCTAGATTACTTATAATACCTAATGCAATGCAAATGTTATGTACATAGTTGTTAGACTGTATTGTTTGAGGAATAATAACATGAAAAACAAGTCTGTGTATGTACAGTACAGACCCAATTTTTTTTATTGAATATTTTTGATCTGTGATTGGTTGAATCCATGGATGCAGAACCGAAGGATATGGGGGGCAGGTTGTATATATAAAGAATAGATCTAACATCACAATGGAAAATTGCATTTCATCTCTCTCAATTATTAATATTATTAAGTCAAGCAGGAAAAAGTGAGTTCAGAAATTCTATCACTTAGGTGGAAGAAAAGGGATACCACCTTCAGATGAGGTGAGTGGAGAGAGTTTAATGAAGAAATATTCACAAGGAGTGAGATTAGAGACGCCAGCCAAGGACCATGGGAGAGGCATCTCCTGAGCTAGCAGCAGGGGCAGGTACCTCCCTGAGGCCTTGAGGCATGCACAGGAGTGTGGTCACCAACACCAGGGAGAGCTGTAGCTAAAGGAGAGGGTGTGCATGAGCTCAGTGGCCTTGGACAAGGTATTGTAGTCTTTGCCAAAATAGCTGGCAGTGAGGATCTGGATGAATTAATACTCTTACCTTTTTCTCTACTGCCTTCACATCTTGTACCCTATCTCCCATTGGCAGAACCCATGGAAGCCAGGGAGCGAGAGAGTCCTTGCTATAGTTGGTACAGGCCAGCCTCCGGATGCACAAAGCAAGGCGAGGAAACCTGGGGACTAGCTCTGGAGGGCAAACAGAGACGATCCAGCACAGACAGAGGGGATTTGAACAACATAATTTAGAGCTTTAGTTTACGGGATGAAACAGAATGCCAGACCCAATAACTAAGGAATATACATTCTTCCCAAACACACACACGGGGAACATTTACAAAAACTGACCACAATTCTAGGCCCACAGGAAAGTCTCAGTAAATTTTTAAAAGTCCATATCAAACAGAACCTGTCCTCTGATCACAAAATTGTTCATGGTGTGGGATTAGAAGTCCACAGCAAAAAGTTTGGGGGGAATTGGGAAGGAACTCATATATTTGGAAACCTTAGAAACTTACTTCTAATTACTCTAATTACTCAAATTAGAAGCTAAATGAGCAAAATACACAACTGAATTCGGTGACTTTATGGAGTCTGTTGAAATTCCACAGACTCGTCCACATCTCTGACGAGCAGTCACCCCCTGGGCTCTGTGCTCCCGGCTGTGCGTGAGGGTCAGGCTGTCCAGAGAGCTGGCATCGCTACCTGAACAAGGATCAAAAGAGCGAAAGGGATGCTGAGCACCTGAAGTGGAGGAAGAGTGGAAGCAAAGCTTCTGGAAAAAAAACAGTGCCGACTGGGGAAGCTGAACAAGCAAAAGACAAGAGGGAGACAACACCACCATTTTATCCACAGCTGGCTCTGCACTTGCTATTCGTGAGGCCGTGAACACCGCCATTCAGGTGGGATTTGGGGTGCTGAAGGCCTCTCCATGGCTACAGAAAACCTTTTTGTTGTGCTGTTTGGGGAATTTTCTTTTGGTTTTTGTATTTTCCATTTTTCTTCTGCTGCTTTATAATACCTTTTCCACAGGGACCACAAATCCCTTCCCAGTGCTCGGTCATCTTTGTAAAATGGAGGCCCACTTACTGCCACGTGCTATCTCAGGATGTGTGGGCCAGAAATAAAACACTCACCCAAATCGTGCAGACCCCAGGGTTTTACATTCATGGAAGACTGTGAAAGGTAAAAAGAACTGTGAACCAGGTGCGAAGAGTCATTTCCAGCTTCATAATTACTGAGGGGAAACGGCATTTCAAAACCACAGGTGCAGAACCGAGGTTGGCCAGGACAGAGGTGCAATAACACAGGCTAAATCACTGCAAAGGACACCATCCGTTATAAATTAGTAGTATCAACACTCTGTAGATGAATAAACTTAAAATGGAAATACGGTAGTTCATCTTCTCCCATCAAAAGCTGGTTGACTCTTGAAATGACCAGTCATTAATCTGCTAAAATGTTCCATGCAGTTGGAGAGAAATCCCTGCATTCCAATTTATTGGAAATTCAATGCAGAATTTAATTTAAAACATCAGTATTCTTCCTTTGCAGAAACAACCCCCGAATAACTTTCATTTCCAATTTTAATTAAAAGAACAGTCTAAGAATTGTGTGTTCTGTTGCATTACATGCTCATTGAAAAACAAAAATGGACTAAAATTGATTGATATTATTCTTGTGGCGATGACTTTAAAATTCTCACCCTGGCCATTTATAATCACCACAAATAAGTGAAACATGTCTCTACTTATTTAACTACTAAGGAAAGAGACCTCATTGTTCCCCAGTCATTTCTTCAATATATGAGAACTGTGACTTGAAAAAGAATTTTCTTCTGTTTTAATATCTGAATATGAAGAGATCTCCATGGACTGTTACTAGTCTTTTCTATATTTTTTATCTCAAATTTGGATTATTCTTTATGCATAAAGCCACCTCCTATGCTTTTTAATTCTATGACTCAGAAATCAGAAATAGTATTTATAGACAATCTCTGAAATTGCCCAATAAGCACAATGATTTGACTCACTGCTCCAAGATGTATATCATATTGGCATTTGTATTCCCACTACCAATCAAACCTAAGACATAGATAAAGCAATAAACCTCCAGTCCAAAGCATATTACACAAGACTCTAACTCTTCTGAATTCTTCATAAGAATTACCATAAGCAAAATCCAAATGTTTTCTTGTTTCAAACTATTTTTCCTCCTTTGAAATCTGAGCATTATCTTCATTAAAATTTGTAATGTAATTCCATGATAAGTCATACCAGAAAGGGTTGATGAATACGTGTGCAGGCCTGCATTTAGGGTACAGGGCTCATCTCATTTAAATAAGAGCATGGTTCCTGTGCAAGAACAATACTGAATTTTCGCCCAAAATTGCGTAAGTCTAGCATGTAAGTGATGTGTAAATGAAGTGCTCCCTGAACAGGCATTAAATGGGCATTACAAGGGAAGACCGTAACAGTCCATCATTTCAATGATCCCAGCCCAAAGGTGCTTGAGTCACCCTGACACAACAGAGTGTGACAGCTTCATAGGCGTTGTTTCAGGCTGCTGGGTCCGGACCATGGAAAATCGGCCCCACGAGTCACTGATGGCCATAACCCAGGCCCTTCACCCCACTTGGCACAGTCCATCACTTTTCCACATTGGGCTTGCCAACTTGATCCACAGGAGGGACGATTTTATGTGGGTTTGCTTTAAGTATATGACAAGTAACTGATGTGGAAATAGGCCAATCAGATAATTTTGTGTTTGACTCTAAACCCTGGGCAGTGTTTTCCAGGTGCTCACAGAACAGATAGGAGCTGCACAGAGGGAACAGTCTCTCGGGAGTTGTTGCTCCAGTCTTTGCCTCACACACTGAAGGCATGTAGGGTGTATGCCTAATAATTTATCTTTCCCTATGGGGATTTGGAATAAAAGCATTCTGTCTTTTACCAGCCCAGGACTAATATTTGTATCTTTCCCCATAAAAGGAGTCCCCATACAACAGCCCAACTTCAGCAATAATGCATCCATTCATATAGGAAAATAGATCCAATGCTATGATGGCAGAGATGGGATTGCCACACATCCAGTATCTACTTCCAAGCCTTGAACATGACAGGTATCCAAAATTATATTATACAAGCCAACCTCGAGTTCTTTTTCAAGTAGGAACGGTGGATTTGTACCAACTATTCATGCAATTTTATCCAGTCCCCTAGGCCTGCATTTGCACCATGTCTGGCTAGAGGTGGGAGTGAAATCTATACCAGAGAGCTCAACATCATCACCAGTTTGTGAGAAAATGACCCAGGATTTGGCCTCATTAATGATATTCTCCAGATATCATCAACCCACCAAAAAGTCCACTTCTAGATTATATTGTTGAAGAAATACGTCTTAGGTCTAATAATGAAATTAAATATCTAAGTGTTCCTAGAAATATAGGAAACAAATTTCCAGGAAACAAATAAATACAGTACAGTTCATCTGACCTCATATATTAATTTATTTTCCAAATAACCTTTTCTTTTCAAGAGCAAATCTTGACTTTCATTATTTTTGTAACATTTCTTTTTTAATATGCGAATACCAATAATGTAATTTAATATTTTATTAATATTTAGGGTTGACCTTAGAAATGTAAGTTAACATTCTCTCCTATAACATAGTGGTGCTCTCGGGGCCTATTGATGTACATAAAACTCCCTTTTTCAATTTCACTGAGAGGCTTCCGTTCAGGAGGAGGAGGCGTCTGATTTTGGTTACTTCTTTGCTTGTCTGAGGACTTCTGTCCAAATGAGAGATGCTCACGTCTCCCTCCCCTCATGCGTCAGCCTCGAATGCCCTCCAATCCTCGCACCCCAGCCCCCACCACGTCACTGGATTTTCTGCCTCTAAAATACCTGTTCATTCATTTCTTTATTCTACAAGTGTCTAATGAGCCTATACTATTAATATATGCCAGGTACTGTCCTAGGGGTAGCATGGAATCCATTCTCGTGAAACCCACAGCGAACGGGTAGATAGACATTAGTCAAAGAATCACACAAATAAACATATTATCACCAGTCCGGGCACAATGGTTCACACCTGTAATCCTAGCACTCTGGGAGGCTGACGCAGGAGGATTGCTTGAGGTCAGGAATTCAAGATCAGCCTGAGCAAGAGCGAGACCCTGTCTCTACTAAAAATAGAAAAAAATTAGCCAGGCATGGTGGCCCAAACTTGTAGTCCCAGCTATCTGGGAGGCTGAGGCAGGAGGATAGCTCGAGCCCAGGAGTTTAAGGTTGCAGTGAGCTAGGCTGATGCCGCATAACCAAAGTATCATCACCTCTGAGGAACAGGAGGGATATGGTGCAATAGAGAATACGGAACTCATCGGGACAGTCAGGGAAGCCTTCCTTAAGGATGTGATGGTTGGGCTGATCTGAAGAGGTCACTAGTGAGGAGGGGCATGGAGAGGATCCCAGCAGAGGGAAACACTGGTGCAAAAGCCCTTTGGTAGAAGGGAACTTGGAGAAACCACAACATGGAAAAAGGCCCCTGGGCGCTGAGACCCAGGCGTTTTGGTCTTTATTCTGAAAGCAATGGAAAGCAGTTGAGGTGTGTGTGTGGTAGAGGAGGGGAGTGGGGGCAGGAGACAGCAAATTTGCATTTTGAAAACACCACCTTGGCTGCAGAGTGAAGGACGTTTTGGACGTGAGCAAGCACATCCATCCAATGGGAGTCCGTGGCAGTAAATCCAGTGAGAAACAGTGGCGGCCTGGCCAAAGGCAGTAGTCCTCGATCCAGGCACCACAGAATCCTGTGAACTTACGTGAGAAAATGAGCACATCTTTATTTTCAGCAACCTCTACTTGAAATTTAGTATTTCCTTCCATTATGAACATAGACAACAAATGACAATAGTGTTATCAGCCCCTGTGACCTTGCTACCAAGAGAAATCACAGGTGATTTCAATCACATTACAGTTGCTACAGATATATCAAGATATTGTTTATACTGGTCACTACTTGAAAATTATGAATACTATAGTTGTTAGGCCTGCCAGTATATCATATCACAGGATGCATTAATAAAGAAACATAATTATTGTAACTCAAAATTATTTATATTTTTATAACTGCATTTTAATATAATTGGTTTCTTTTGTAATCCTGTGTTTTATCTAATACATTTTAAAATTTTATTCTAGAAAGGGGCCCACAGGCTCCATCAGGCTACAAAAGGGTTTCATTGCAAAAAATAAGTTAAGAACCCCTGCCGGTGGAATGGAGTGGATGGTTTGAGAGCTATTTAGAAGGTCAATGTGGCATGACCTGGATATAGATGGGTGTGCCCGGAGAAGAGGAGGAAGGTGCCTGGGAGAGCTCCTAGGGATCTGGTTCGTGCAAACAGATGGGCAGTGGAGCCTTTACTCAAGAGAGAAAACACTAGAAGACCACAGGAACATCTACAGATAAAGTGCAACGGCTTTAGTTAGTGAACTCAGGGACATCTCGTTTGGCCATTTTTTTCTCACTCTCTCATTCTCAGCCAAGTTGCAGATAGTTGAGAAATATTGGTAAGTTGGGTGTCACCATGAACAGATACATACACATACAAATAGAAATTGTTATCAAGAAAATAACAGGCTTCTATTCACAACACAATTTCCAGCTACAAAATATTTTCAATATTCACAAATGCAACCGAGACCAGCAGAGACCACTGCCGCGCCAGCAGAGAGAGTTCTTGACCTCCCTGCAGGAAAAAATTCAAGCACAGGGTCACAAGCGAGAGAGGAACTCAAACACAAAGTATAAGCAGAAGCAGGCAGACTTGTTGAAAGCAGAGTACAGTCTTAAAAAAAAGGCAAAAGAGCGGACTGATCCACAGAGGAACAGTGTCACCCCAGAGTTAGGGTCTGTCCTTTTATGCTAATCCCTAATAATGTGCTAAACTGGGGGCAGAATATTCATGGGTTTTCTAGGAAAGGCATGGAGACTTCCCAGAACCAGGAACCCTCCCCTTTCTTGACCTTGTAGGGTAACTTCTGGGAGTTGCCAGGGCGTCTGTAAACTGTCATGGCCCTGGTGGGTATGATTTTTACTATGTTAATGAGAGTAGTTCATTTAGGGACACTGTGGCCTCAACTCTGCGCATACCACAATGAAAAAAACTCCCCCTTTTGCCTTAGATAAAGATGTTATGGCTAAAGTGAAATAACTAAGGGGTCCCTGTTGGTTACATTTATCTTAGCTAAGCACGTTCGCATTTTTGTGACTTTCTTATCCTGTTGGCCTTCTCCCTCTGACCCCTGCCCCAGCTGCCTGCTGGGTGGCGGACTCCTGTCTCACAACCGTTATCAAAAAGGCTACCATTTCCTCTGAATTACAAGACTGCTTCCCAAGGGTTGAGTTTCTTTTCCTGGAGGACTCTAGTTTTCATGAAAACCTTTAATCAAGCAGTGGATGCCATCCTGCGTCCCAATCTCCATTCTATTTGTTTAAGGCCTAGCTCCTTCAAAAACTCAGAAACATCCACCCAAATATCCTTGTTATTCCTGTTTCGACACAAGAACAACACATTGACTTTGCCAAAACAATTAAAACAAACTTAAATCATGAGTCCCTAGCCAAGTGGTTCCCTCGACTGCATCCAAACCTCCCGCCAGCTATCCCATCATGCACCTGCCGACTTCCGGCCAAGGGAAGGGTTGCAAACAAGGGAGTCTAAATTCAGTAGCATGTCTCTATTCCTGTTTACCTTCAAATTTGCATAAACCTTCTAAACACCGGTTGATCCAGAATAAAGTTCTGAATATCAGAGTTAGAGGATCCAACTGTTGGTTTGCTCTCGCCTCTGCAGAACTCAATATAGATTTTCTCATTTTCTGCTGTTTTTCCTTTTGTCTGTGAAAAGAACACTTCAGGCAAGAACGAATTCGAGGGCAGGTAGACAGTATTTGAGAAATAGTGATTTTCCTTGTCCCCGTCATTCTCAGGTCTCCATGCGCATGGTGGCGGCTTTATAACACCTTTTTCCTCTTTGCTTTCTTTCACCTGTGCTCCAGGCCCCGACCCTCTCCTGCAGAAAAATCCCAAAGAAACTAAAGCCATGGAGAGTTTATTTTTAATACCCCTCCCTTGCCCCCACTATGCTGAGTGAAATCCATTTAGTTGTCCTGCCTTCAAATTTTCAGAATTTAACCCAAAATATATTTCATTTGATTAATATATCCATTCAGTGTTCTGCTGTTGCTTTGATTATGTGCTCAAGACAAAAAAAAATTGTTTTTCGAAGGAATTACTGCTGTAAATAGGCTGCTTCTTGAGAGAGCCAGTTCTACTCTACACCAAAAACATTTCACCAAAAACTTTTGTATCACACTGGTTAGTTTCTAAAGCAATTTTCCAGATTAAGATCTACCTGGCAGACAGGACTGCCTGGCAGTTGGACAAGTTTAGCCAGGTTGCCAGACACATTACCCAAACTTTATTTTTTCTAATTGCTATTACATAAATAATATGGCGTAAATGTCAAAGTAGGAGAGAAGTTAGGAAAAAATAGTATAATGTGCTTAGAAATATTTGTCTCACACAGACAATGTGATCTACATTCTAGGAGAGAAAAGGCACATTTGCTTTACTTGTTTGGCTAACAAAGCAAAACAAAATCTGTATGTGTTAGAACTTTAGCAGTGGTTAGATGCAAAGCTGCAAAACCCAACAAGCAAAAAAAAAAAAAAACTACAAATCACTGGCTGATACCAGATTATAGGAAAAAAGGAGCCTCACAAACAACTGGAACCAGGGCCTCTGCCCCTGTCGGAGATCTCTTTCCTCCATCCCTCTCCCATCCCTTCTGCTTCTCTCTGCTGGCTGGCTTCGCTCTCAGCATTAAGGAAAGAAAGTAAAGAAAGTTTTCTTCCCTTCTACCAGCTTCTATTTTTACAAAAAGGCCAAGGCAAGACTCTGCTTGGTCTAGTTTTGGACACATGCCCATTCTCAAACCACTCCTCATTGCCAGAGAAAATGGTCCTATGATTGGACCAGCTCGTGCCAACTTCCTACCCAGCGACAAACACAATGCTAGAGACTTGAGGTCAAATTTTAAAAGTACAACTCCCTTTTGCATCATATATTACCCCAGCGGTTTCCCAAAACACGGTCTCAAAAGGAAGGGAGAGTGCTTAGCAAACAAAACAATAAATGCTTACCCCCTTTATGTGACAACCGTAAGTCTACCGTCTTGGCCGGGTGAGATTCTGTCCTGGTTTGACATTTAAGGTGCCAGAGAACAACTTAAATTACTTCACAGCAAAGGTCTTGTTTCCTCAAAATAAAATTATAACTGTGTGAATCATCAACAAGGATGCAACACGAAAAGAAATAATTTTATAGCTACATTAAAGGGAACATTTTTTCCCATTTCTGGCATTCTCTGATAGTTAAGTACTAGGTCTTTTCTGGAAGTAAAATAAAACATCAAGGGGTTTTTGGTTTTTTTTTTCTCATCATTTGTAATAGGCTACACTAATAATTTTAGAGAGCCATTGATGATCTTCCCACGTAAAAGTAAGTGCTCTAGAACTGTTCTAAGGCAGCAATGTCGGCCGTGCCTAGGAAGCCAATGGAAGTGCCATGCTGTTTCCTTCACCACACATACAGCTGTGCCACACTAGGAGCCAGGACAGGGTGTCTTTTCCATTCAGTGTTGGGTGCCATAGCCACCTTGACCACAGGACTCTGAACCAGAGGAGCTGGAGGCTGGAGTTACGTCACCACTCTAGACCATCGTTTCCCTGCCTATAAAAATGATAGGCTTGGAGTAGATCATTTTAAGGTTTAAAGTTCTAAAATAGTATAGTCTTCACAGAAAATAAGTTAGCATCATTGAGACATAAAAGAGCCATTTGTTTTGTCACTTAGGGTAAGACAGTCTCTCTCACCCATTAAATGTTTGCAAGGCCGCTTGCCACCTTCTGGGCTGGGTGTCAGGGACACGGGATGAGCACATTGCAGTCCTTGTGCTCAAGGAACGCACGGACTGGGGTGGAGGGGAGACAGCTTGTAAACAGATCATCAAAATGCAATGTCGAAAGAGTTCTAAGCGGGGGAGGTGACTAAATCCCGGGTGGTGACCTAACAGAGGAGGTGCTGTTCAAGACGAGCCCAGAGAGGTGAGTCAACGGATCATCTGGTGCAGACGGCCAAGTTTGAGGGGAGAAAATCTGGGCAGGGAAGAAGGCATGAGCCAAAGGAGCCCAGAATGTTCTGAGACAGGAGTCTGGGAAGCACGGGACAGGTATGAGCAGTGGTGAGAAGCGAGGCTGAGGCCCTGTCTCTGCTGAAGGGCTTCCCACAGGAGCTGGGCAGGCACAGACCTGCCCCACAGAACGCTCCCTGGCAGCAGGGCAGGGTGGATCAAGGGAAGAGGGCCTGAGGGCGGGGCACTGAGCCCCATGAAGCTTCTTATTGGTTGAATGAGCTGACGAGGCTCTGGGTTAAGGCAGTGGAAGGGGAAAGGGAAGAGGTGACAGGTGCCTCCTGTCAAGACAAGGAGAAGGTGTTCTGGGGCCCATGAACCAAATCACATTTACTATGTTAGGAAGGAAAATCTTTCCCTCCATGCTCTTAGGCTCAATGTCTGGGGGCTTGTGAATTAAGCTAAAACAAGATTAACAGGAAAAAAGGCATACAATTTTTGCATGCATGGAAAAGAAATGGAAGTCAAAGAACCGGTTAGACTCGGGGCTTGTACACCATCTTAACAAAGGAATAGGGGTTTGGGCTTCAGGGGATGATAAATCATGGGAAAGTGACTTGGAAATACATGGGGAACTAATGGGAGATAAAGGTTATCTTAATAAGGTCTGTTTATGCAAATTTGTCTCAAGGTCGACTCCTCATCTGAGGTGATAAGAGTGCGCTCTCCTCTTCCTATACAGGGGAGGGGCGGGGAGGGCGCCTTCACAAAGGGGAATTCCTGCTTCTGGCAGGTAAGGGGAGGGCAGAGAGCTCTTCCTGCCTTGGTTGATTCTCAATTGCCTTCAGCGCAAAATAATCCTTATGCCAAATGGCATGTTTTGGGGGGCACATTCTGATCCCCTTCAACCACATGTATGGTTTCGAGTTTAACCTTGCTGAGCCTTACTTTCCTCACCTCCAAAATGAAGACAAAACTTTGCAGATTTGCAGTTAAAATAACGTGCCACAATCTATTTAAACCACTCAAGACAACAGCAAGTGCTGAACAAATATAAATCAGCATCGTTTGTATTAGCATGTACCACCGTGCACTTGTCCCTGAGGGAACCGGGGCAAGCTGAGCTGGCCAGTCACCCAACACTGGCATGAGGTCCTGCAGGCAGGGGCTCAGTGGGCGAGGGCATCAGAGTATCCATGAATCAAAAGAGCCAGAAAATGAGGGAATATGTATTTTTTGGATGCCGATGGTCAAAGCTAGAAAAGCCAGAATGTGTCCTCAAAGTTAAGGTGACCAACCCTGGTCACAAGGTACAGCTCATTGCTGGCCACAGGTGTGTACAGGTGTGCCGGAGGCAGAAACAGGAAACAAAGCAGGAAGACGAGGAAGATGCAGAACTGAGTTGGAAGCCAAGAGCAGGTTTTGAGGGAGGAGAGAAGGACCAGAACAATTTTTGCTGTGGGCAGGACTGAAGTGCCCAGGTTGTGAGTGGCCCCAGTGGGTCAGCTTGGTTTAAAAGACAGGAAGGACCTGAGCAGACTCTGTTAACCATCTCCCAACAGTATCTTGGGGACACCTCCCAACAAAAGACTGGAGAGCCTGTTGCAAAGACTCTGTTAGGTAGATAGTGGAGGATTACCGGGTCTCCTGGGGATGAAAGTGGGAGCCATTGCCTTGGTGCAATTGCCCCACCTGGGAAGAAGGACAAGGGTGGGCCCCAGGCCCCCATCTTGGTCCTGCTCCACCCTAATCCTCTCCTGAGAGACTGCCATACTTGGGGGAGGAGGGAATACCCTACAAATCTGCCAATCATAACTTAGCACACCAGCTGCAAAAGAATGCAGAAGACTCTGACCCCAGGCCAAGCAGCATAGCTACCGTAGAGTCCAGAAATGACCTAGAACAACCCGCATGCACAGTAACGCAACTCCCAACTGTCCAATAAGAGTGATTCTATGGTGACCCCTGAACCATGAGGGAGGTCCCAATCCGGGCACGATAAAACAAGACGCAGACCCTAACCAATGCCTTTTTGCACCCTTCCTTTGGCTCTCCCTTCGCTGCGATAGTGGGTCTGGTCATCATCTGTGGCATATGTATCATGCTCTGTAAACCTATATCTTGCTCTTGCCCTATAATCCCATCTTTCTCTCCTCAATAAACCTCATTTTCGTGCTTGCCTTACTATGGTGCATCTGGTCATTCTCTGGCCATGAGTATGTCAAGAACCAACATTTCATACTGAAACCTGATGACTCTGCTTTCAAGAAAAAGAGAACATTAGGCCTTCCCTCAAAGCCCCAAGGTAACAGGGGCAATATTCAGTACTTCTGATTCTTCTTCCCATCTGTGACTAAAGCCACGAGGGAAGAGATCATTGAACAAAATAAGAACTCTGACTGTGCCAAGCCTCATTCCAAGCATTTTTCCTGTACTACTCCTTTAATCCCCACAACTCCACTCTCATCATCCCCATTTTACAGAGGAGTAGGGTGAGGCTTAGAGATGGTGAGTAGCCTGCCCTAAGTCATCCCACCAGTAAGGCTGCGACATCAGAGCACCCCACCCCCACCCCCCGCAGAAACAACTCGGCTGCATTGCCTTGCGCTGAGGCGAGACCCAGGACAGGAGGGAGAGGAGATAAAAGTGTGATGCCTCTTCCTCTGAGACCAGAGGCAGAGTGGACAGGATAGATAAGTTTGGAGTTGGGGAAGGAAGTTAAGGTC